>JAODAL010026081.1:0-57393 GCA_025379985.1 Phyllomedusa bahiana
CCTGCTCAGTTCGGGGCCCTCCACACTGTGTGATTTTTTCCACTCTTTTTGCCTAAACGTTTGCCCCTCCAAATGTCTTTGTGCCACTCCTAACCTCATGCGTTCCCCGTTACCTCCCCTATCATTTTGTTCCACTCGGGCTTCCCCTTTTTTGCCACCTCCAGAATGTAAATTGTGCCACTGCCGACCCATCTGCTCCCCGGTGACCTCCCCTGTTGTTGTCCACTCTGGGGTTCCTTTTTTGCCACCTCGAATGTCATTGTGCCACTCCAAAACCTCAGCTGCTGCCCCGTGCCCTCCGCTCTCAGTCATTGTGCCATTTCTGGGGCTTCCTCCTGTTTTGCACCTCGAAATGTCATTGTCCCTGCCTGCCCTCATCGCTGTGGCCCGCCGTACCTCCCCCCCTCTTTGTCCACTCTTTTCCCTCTCTTTTTGCCCCCAAAATGTCTTTGTGCCACTGCCCCTACCTCTGCTGCCTGCCCCAAAAGTTTTGACCTCCGCTCTGGGGGCCTTTGTCCCCCCAAGTTCTTGTGAGGGCCCTCTCTTTTTTTGCCACCTCAAATTCTTTGGCCACTGTCTGACCTCATGCTGCGGCTGTCGTGCCCCCCCCAAATTGTCATTGTGCCACTCTGTGCAACTCCGTTTTACCACCTCCAAAAATGTCTTGTGCCATGTCTGACCCATCTGCTGCGTGGCTGCTGTCTGAACTCCACACTGTGTCATTGTGCCACTCTGGGGCTTTTCCTGTTTTGCCACCTACAAATGTCATTGTGCCACTGCCTGACCCATGTTTCCCCTCTAACCTCCGCCCCTCACATTGTGCCACCTGTGGCTTACCCCTGTTTTGCCACCTACAAATTTCATTGGCCACTGCCTACCTCTTTCGTTTGCCGCCCTTTGACCTCCCCTCAGTCATTGTGCCATTTCGGGGGCCTACCCAGTTTTTGCCACCTCCATAATGTCATTGTGCCACTCTCTAAACTCTCTGCTCCGCTCCGTCCCTCCCTCTCTGTCATTGGCCCACCTGTGGCCACTACTCTTTTGCCACCTCCAAATGTCTTTGGCCACGCCTGACCTCAGCGCTGCTTTGTGACCTCCACACTGTTCATTGTGCCATCTGGGGGGCCTACACTGTTTTGCCCTTCCAGAAGTCTTTGTGCCACCCTGTCCTCAACTGCTGCTGTGCTGGTCGTGCCCGCTACACTGTGTCATTGGCCACTCTGTGGCCTTTTCCCTTTTTTTTGCCACCTCCAAAGTCATTGTGCCACTGTCTGACCTCATGCTGCTGGGGCTGCGCCGTCACCTCCCCCACTCTGTCACGATTTGCCACCTGAGCTCCAGCTTTTTTTTTTTTCCAGCTTTCCTGTCATGACTTTATCGGGCTTCTTTCCCGCTTGAGTTTTTTTGGCATTTTTCCCCCTTTTAAAGTGCCCGGGGAATTTTATAGTGAAGCAATTCTAAGAGTGACGGAAATCATCTCGTGTCTACTAAACACAACATTTATGAAGACCAAACAAGCCCCCTCTGCATTTTTTAAGCAGGGGCACAACATTCTTCAGCACACTCGGATCTGTGCAGCCTGGAAATAGCTTTTTTTTTTAACGCATTCGGCCAAGAAATTTCGGCCGAAAAAAATTTTGCGGAAAATTCAGCAAGTGACCGAACCAAATTTGTTGAGAAATTTGCTAGAGAGGGGCGAATTGATTCTAACAAAGGGGAATTTCTTTTAGAATTTCGGGAAACTTGGTTCGGAACGAAGTCAACTTTGGGGTACTTCGGTGAAAAAAGTGTGCTTTTTGATTGAAAAAATGTTTTCGAGCACATGGCCTACATGGGGCAAAGCACTCTGGGGGAAGAAGGGCATAGCCTGCATGACTTTTGGCGAGATGAACCCAACAGAGACCGGGGATTCTGTAGTCACCGCACTAAAAAGTTCGGCGCGACGCCGGACCACACTCCCTCACGTCTCATCGGGGAAGGTGCTGCCGCGCTGATAGCTCTTACTGAAGAATTGATTTTTATAAGCATTTCTGTGGGGTGTCTCACTTTCTCAGAGATTTTCTCTAATGTTCTATTTCTAATTTTTGGGGTATGATCTGAAATCCAGTGTGCGTCCACTGCAGCTGCAAAACATTCAATACCAAGGGGGATCAAAGTCCTTTTTTACTTTTAAAGAAACAGCTTTTTTAAACAATACAAATACCACTTTTTTTTTGGCTGCTCAATTCTATTCCAATTTACATCCGGGGGTTAAATTTAAGCTTGTTTTGCTGGTTCGACCCAAAAAAACCGTCTTTTTCATGCCAAAAATAAAAATTTTTTCCCTGTCCCCAATTTCACAAGAAAAGGTTAATTACAACTGTATCCTTGTTGTTGGCTAGAAAACACGCAATTGTAACACCACAAAGCTACTATTTTGGGGGGCTCATTCTTGGGGAAATTTTTCACCGGGGGTTAATTAACTTGTTTTTGGGGGTTTTCTGACCCCAAGAAACCACTTTTTCAACGCCAAAAATATAAATTTTTTCCTGAGCCTAATTCAAAACAAAGGTAAATTAAAACTGTATTTTTGTTGTGGGGCGAGAAAACAGCATTGAACACCTACAAAGCACTATTTTGTGGGCCCAAATTTCTTTGCGCAATTTACATCCAGGGTTAAATTTAAAGCGTTTTTTGGGGTGGTGTCGACCCCAAAAACCGCTTTTTCAACCCCAAAATATAAAATTTTTCTGTCCCTAATTCCAAGCAAAAGTTAATTAAACTGTATCCTTGTTGTGGGGCTTAGAAAACAGCAATTGTAACACGCTACAAAGCTACTTTTTTTGGGGGGCTCAATTCTTTGGCGAAAATTACATCCGGGGGTTAATTAAGCGTTTTTTTTGCTGTGTGCTGACAAAAATAAACCGCTTTTTTAAATGCCAAAATAATACATTTTCCTGACCTAATTCATGCCCAAATTTAAATTTAAAGGGCCTGTTTGTGCTTTTACTTTTAGTAAAACACACAGTTTTTTAACAAAAACAAGTAAATTTTTCCTGGCCATTTGTGGAGCGAAAATTTATATAAAAACTTTTTTACCCAAGCTTGTTACTGGGTTCATTGGAGTAAAAAACGGGGTGTAAATTTATCAATACGGAATCTCACAAACAGGTCTGTACATTTTAGAACAAACTTTTCAGACAGAAGGGGGGGGCTCTGCACCTGCGAGTGGCAGTGCAAAAACATTCCGGGAAAAGGGCCCAGGTCCAGCACAAAAAGGGGACGTCGCAGCAGGGTCACTCGGTGAGACCACAACTGCCGCTGTCATCTAGCGGCCGTGTTTTTCCCAGCAACCCAAGGGTCTTGAGGGTTGACAGGTCATCCACTTCCTCCCAGATGAATCTAAACCCCACCAAGAGTCGGTGGGAACCCAGACACAACCATTATTTTGGCAGGGCCCGGGAGCGGGTCAGGGGCCCTCACCTGTCCTCAGCCCCCTTTTCCCCTCCGGTTCCCTCAGCCAGAGATCTACTATGTGGTCTGGGCTCAGCGCCACTATATGGGAGGATAAACAATTTAGGGGGGCTAAACAGCTACTTGCAGCGAAGAAATGGGCCAATATTGCCTGCTTCTTGCATAGCGGAAAGTTTTGTTTGGGGAGAGGGGCATGGGGGGTCATTTGTGAGAGTCACCTGGGCATCCCAAACCGTGATAGGACACAGTGAGATAAACACAAATAGATGATAAATTACCCCCGCCCGCACTGGGACCCGGGGGGAGGAAAGGGGCTTCTTTACGTCAGAAAAGGGGGGGGTCATCTTGTGCGTCAGGCAGCAGCGCACCCAGCAAGTGGGCCCCGGTGGCCTGATCAGCAGGATAGCAGCATGTAGGTTGGGGCCAAGCGGCCAGGGGGTAAAAAACCCTTCCAGGCCCAAAGAAAGTAGCGGACGGGCCACGAGGCAGTGGGCAGAGTCACTCAGGGGAGCGTTGGGGTAAAATCCGATACTCCGGGGGTGTGGCATTCTTTGAAAACCCGAGAGCCAATATGGGTATATGTAGAATCGTGGGCAGAAAGTAAGCGTGGCCAGGGAGCTAAAGTTGGACCCGGCCCTGCTCAACACATCAGCGCACCACCGGTCTGGGGAAACGTGGCTCAGAGTGGGGGGTCCCCCCGCCCCCGCAAAACAGCAGCACACAGCGCCCAGTTTGGGACCATCCATTTCAGCCCGTCAAGGGTCCACCACCTCTGCAGAAGGGAGTTTCTCTTTGACACACCCCGTCCAGATGCTCCGCTCAAAGCACTCATGGGGCCCCGCAGTCTTCAGCAGGCATTTCAAAGAGACAACATATGCGTCCACCATCCTAAGGAAGCACTGACCGTCTCCCCGTCCAAGTTGTTGGTACTGCAGTCCCCCCCCCTTTTCCAAAAGGTGGCTCTGCACCGTTCAGAGAACTAAAGGCTTGTTCCGAGCCGAATGGGGAAATTTCCCAAACCTAATTTCTTTTTTCAAAAAAGGCAAAACCAGCCTTCATAAATATGTAGAACAAAGGTGGTCAGTCCTTGAGCTTATCGGTTTGTTTCCAAGGGCAAAGGCAGCGCGGACTCTGGAGCTGTAAACTCAGGGCCAGTACATGCCTTTCGGCCCACCGGGTGAATGTGCTTTCCCGCCCAGGCCACCAACAACTTGGACAGGAGACGCCCTTTCCCCCCCACGTTGTCAAACTGCTGCACCCCCAATGTCCGCCTCCCCCCTCCTCCCCACCACCACCTCTCACCTCCACAAGTACTCCCATCAACCACATGGTAAGGCACAGCGGTGCACGCAGTTCTACCCTGGCTTTCCTCCGAACGAATCACACAGGGGGAACCTGCTCATGCAGCAAAAATCATTGGGCTTCTCCCCCGCCAAATCAAATAACCATGGTGACGGGCAAGGGAGGAACATGGGGGTCCCGCTGCACCCGAGGGATGGGCCTGCGCCCTGCATGGCGCACTGTTCAATCTGTTTTGAAAAGGTTTCCCGAAGTCTTCCACAATCTTCAAACATTCTGAAAAAGGGCCCGAAACTGTGCATGCCTTTTTCCATTCGACAAACCGGAAAAACCTCCTCGATTGCAGCGGCGAACGGCCCCCCCAACAGACTCTGATAGCGATTTTCCACCCCTGGAATTCCCCCTGCACAGTTGGACCGACTTATGAATAGAGAAAGGCCATTAAAGATTTTTGATGACCAGGGGAGCAGAATACTCCCCTGGTAACTTTTTAGCAGCCATGGCAGCCATCGTGACACCTGCCGTTTGTTTTGGGGCCCTTTGAGGAGGCGACTATTTTGTCAGTCGCCAGGTCGGGTAATAACACATTCCACTGCTTCAGTCCTGAACAATCTGAAAAATCTGTCTGGGAGGGAAATGGAACGTGGCGACTACATCTCTGGCCCATGAGCCGTGGGGACTGAAATGGAGGAGGGGGGGAGGCATTGGAGCGAACATTGTCTGGTGAAATGATTTGGGTTTCTACCCAGGTGACAAGAGAGGAGGAGCGGAGCAGCTGAAGTGGATGGAGATGAGGGAAAACAGGGAGAAGACCCCCCAAACACCGTGGGCGTATACAGTTTTGGGAAAAGGAGGCAGGACCCCCCCCGGAGTCACTTGTGCAATTTGGCCCGCACATGCTTATTTGCCTGCTAGTGACAGCAATAGTCACATCCGGCAGAGGGGATGACTTCTGGGGTCTCTACCCATTGGCCCTCCTACCGTCAAAATGGGAGCCTTTTTCCCCCGCATTGAGAGGGAAGACAAACTCAAATACTTAGGGAAATCCTCCGTAATCATTGGCTGCTGCCTAAGTGCCATCGCCCTCCTCTGACAGTCTGACCGGGGGTTACTCAGCGCCCCTACTACTCCGCGGGGCTGGGGAAGGTGGGGGGGGGGGAGGGGCTACCACTCCATCATATACCTAAATCTGAGTCACGATGAGCACTTCCTTCACCCCCTAGTGGGGGGCATCGCCAGCAGCAGCAGGACCTGGGGCAGTCCCTGAACCCAAAAGGTTGGGCCCACTTGGACAGCACTCTGCCACCTCAGTTAAAATCCCTGGACACGGGCACCAAAAGGATGTGTGGCCGCAAATTGCCCCAGTTTGCAGTGGAGAACTGTCCTCCCGCCCTATGTGGCATCAGAGCGGGTATTCATTTCGGCGAGGGCAAACGTTACCCCAAGGAGAACCCGCTTGTCCCACGGGGGAATTGGAACACTGACCTTTGTCAAGATGAATCAGGCTGGACGGCCAGGGTTTCCAACACCAAAGCCTTAGGGGGGATCAGTTCAAACTACCTGCCCAGCCACTATTCTGATGCCCCCACCCCCTAGCCCACCTCTGCAGTTTTTTCCATCGCCTACCACCATTTTACCAGGGGCGGTATTGCCACCCACCTCAACACTCTGTCATTTTCCACTCTATGACCTCATGGGGTGCTTTTTTTTGCCGTACATCCACACGTGTCATTGGCCCCTTTTGACCCAAAAGCTGCTGCTGTGGCTGCTGCCATGTCCTCCACACGTGTCATTGTGCCCCCTGCCCGACCCAGCTGCGCCGCCGTGACCCCGCTCTCAGTCTTGTGCCACTCTGGGGCTTCCCCTTTTTGCCACCTCCAGAATTCATTGTGCCACGCCTGATCTCATGCTGCGCTGTCCTACTCCCACTGTACATTTTGCCCCTCTGTGGGCCCATACTGTTTTCCACCTCCAGAATGTCTTTTTGCCACTGCCTATTTTTTGCTGCTGCTGTTTTTGACCTCCACACTGTGTTTGTGCCACTCTGCGCCTAATACTTTTTTTCCACCTCCCCCAAAAGTCATTGGGGCCCTGCCTGACCCATGCTGCTGCCCCCGTGACCCCGCTCTCGTCTTGTGGGCCCTCTGTGGCTTCCTCCTGTTTTTCCACCTACAAATGTCATTGTCCATCCGACCTCATGTTTGCTGCCCCTGACCTCCGTTCTATCATTGTGCCACTCTGTGGGTTTCCCCCTGTTTTGTCACCTCGAATGCATTGTGCCCCTGCCTACCTCATGCTGCTCCGCCGTGACCTCCGCCTTATCATTGTCCATTCTGATTCCTCATGTTTTTCCACCTACAGAATCTCATTGTGCCCCTGTCTGACCTCATGCGCTGGGCTTTCCGCCTCACCCCACACTCTTCCAAGTTGCCACCTAGCCCCCACTTTTTTTTTTCCAGCTTTTGCTGGCATGACTTTAAACAGGCTACATTCCCCCTTCAGTTTTTTGTCAGTTTTGCCCTCTTAATGCCCAGGGAATTTTAATGAAGCGATTTTAAAAGCAGCGGCAGTCATCTACTAAAAAAACAACATTGTATGAAAACCAAACCAACCCCTCTGCAAAATTTAAGCATGGCACAACGTTTTTACAGCACCCCGCAGGCTCTTGCAGCCTGGGAAAACTGCTTTTTAACGCATTCGTGCCGAATAATTCGAACGAAACGAATTTTTTCGAAAAAATTGGCGAATGACCCAATCAATTTTTGGAAAAATTTCCCATCTCTAAAATTTGCCTATCTCAACCACAATACATCGTTGAACATACCCTTTTATTCCCCTTTTCCCCCGGGAAAAAGAGGGGATTCCCCTTTCCCTTTTCCCTATTTTTAAAACTGGGTTTTATGAGCTGCAAGTGACAGTTTCACTCAAGTTCTTTTATCTGCTAACTTTCTGCTTTTACATAGCTTATACCCTAATTTTTACCTTCCAACCTTAACAAAGCCCAAAATTTCCTCTTTATTACTTTTATCCGAATTCAATCTTAAGACATTTACCATTCAGCCGAAAGATTCCACAGGTTCACCTGAAATAGAGGTAGCAAAAGAAATGTCCTTGTTGTTCACATCTCAGACTTGTATTTTTGTAGGATTTGATCAGCTCCTTCATCATTTCTACTCAGCAAGATGACCTAATGCAGGGAAAAGCCGCTCATGAACTCAATGAGTAAATCGGCGCCTATTGAATGTGTGAGTCGCCAGCGTGATACCAAGCAATAATCAAGACTAATTTCAAAGCAAAAGAAAATGACAAAGGAAGTGCCAGATGTAATTACAGACATTCAGGTTGAGAAATATGACTCAGATCCAAGACATAGACGATAAATAATGAGATTGCAGAATCAGACATTTATGTCTGGCCGCTACATAGCTGGCGAGTGTCAGCTGCTAATTGCAACTAACAATGGTCAGTTATAGCCCAGGATGGAGCTGGCTCCAACCTGTGGTGTTTGACATCTTAGACGCCGCGCCAAACACAGCCGCATCGTCTAAATGAATGAGAAACAGTGCCGCGCACCGTTCCTCAATCCGATCACTTAACATAGCAGCTGGAAGTGAAGTACACTAAAAGGACTCAAAGTTCAAGTAAAAACCAATACAAGTTAAAGTTCAACTTACCCCTTTATGCCATTTGCAAATTATTCCTAAAAATGGAATAAAATTGATCAAAAAAGTTGCATGTATTCCAAACTGGTACCAATAAAAAAGAACACCTCAGCTCATAAAAAATGCCCCTCACTCAAGTCTGTAGGTGTTAGTACAAAAAAGTTATTGGTCGCAGAAAATGGCACCACCGAAAAATTTTGAAAAATAGAAAATGTTTGGATTTTTTTTACAATACCAAAACATAATGGAAACTGTACATGTTTGGCATTTCCAGATTCAAATCAACCTGTAGAATACAGATAACACATCATGTATACCCAAGATTGAATGTCGTTAAAGCGAAACACCCACAAACATGGCGCAAGTGTGTTTTTCTTTTCACATATTGCCCCACTTAGAATTTTTTTTTTTTTTTTGCGGTTTCCCAGTATATTATATGGTATTCTGAATGCATAATTAGAAAGTACATCTTGTCCCACAATATAAAAGCCCTCATTTGTCTATGTCGGTGGAAAAATAAAAAAAAAGGTATTGCTCTTAGAAGGAGGGGAGGGAAAAACGAGCATGACGAGCATGAGGAAGGGGTCAAAGTATCTATACAGGATGCTGTCAGAAAAGCTTGTCTTGATTGGCGAACTTGCCAGTTCTTTGACCTAGTGGCCATAGTGAATGGAGCTGAAGTTGCTTCTCTCCATGTCCAAACACATCCAGTACTGCTACACCTTGCTGTTGCTGGACAGTCTCCACCGGGTTTATTGGGATTTCCCAGATATACCCCTTCAGACTTTTAACTGCCCCAGTGCCCAGATGTTTTCACCCCCCCGGCCTATCACCTTTTCCAGTGGGTTTAAATTAGGCAGATTTTTCCCCCCACACTTTCCCTCTTAGGTTCTAGTGCCCCCAAAATGCCCTCCCAAAGGGTGTTTCGAATTTTGGGATCCCTGCTACTGCCCCTCAGCTTTTTATACTATTTTGTCTGACTTCCCGCCCCTGACCTCGGCTGCAATTTAAACCTGTGTTGTCCTCCCTGATCTTGGTTTTTTTAAACTATCCCCAAAGCTTTCCCTCTTTCCCTTTGCATCAGTGTGTCTGACCCCCTCACCCAGTTTCCCCCCAAAGCTTTATTTTCACATCAAGGCTCTATTTAAGCCCAAATTTAACACTAATAACACCCTCCAGGGAAACCCCGGGGCCATTGGCCAGCCCCGGGTCCAAAATCTCCCCGTTTTTTCCCATTTGGGGCTACCTCAACCACATTTTTGACTGGGTTTTCTTTGGTTTGTCCTTTAGCCATCCTCAAAATTTTAACCCGCACCTGTTTTTCCCAGTATTTATTCATCAATTTGTAGTCTTTAGGGCCTAAAAAACCTTTTGCTTTTTTGTACAATTTCTATAGCAGAAAACCCAAATGTTCCGGGCTTCATTTTTGGGGGTTTGCACTTACTCTTTGGGGCCCTTTCCCCTTTCCTTTTCATGGCTTTTTTAATCTACGTACCTAACTGCCAGTATGCTTGGTGGGATATAGTCTTTTGTAGCACTTCCTTAACCAGGGATACCAGTGGTGCTGTGAACACAATTCAATACACACTGATAACTACCCACGAGTGTCAATCCTAGACACAGAGTAACTTAAATGTTCTCTTTAGGTTTTTTAAAGCAAGGAAATTTTTTTTTTCCTTTAAAACCCTTTTCTATGTCCTTTCAAAGGGCAAAAAAAAGCCCCCAAAAACCCCGCAATCAAAAAATAACCCCAAATGAAAAACATTTAAATTCAGGACTGCTATCCAACCCCCCCCCTCGAGACTTTTTCTACAGTGGGGTTTTTTTGGCACTCAAAACAAGTAAGGGTTTGGGGGGGATGTCATTTTTTCTTCCTCTCTTTTTTCTAAACAACTTTAAACAGATGGGGGGTTTTAGAACTGCGTGGACCCGATAGCCCCTATATTTTTTTTAATCGGACATTTTGATAATTACATGATAACTTGTCAAGGTTTTTGCTCACCCACCTTTCCACAGTTTCCCATTTTTTGGAGCCTTGTAGAGGACCTAAAACCACGGGACAAGATTCAAAAACCCAAATTTAGAAAGTTCCCTAGATCAAGGGGCCCACACAAAAACCCTTTCTTTTGACCTTTCCAGTTTTTAAAAAAACCCAAAACCACAAAACAAAACAAAAAAAACTAACACCCAAAACAAAAATAATAATATCATAGTTTTGGATTAGTTTAAAAACCTTTCCCACAAAAAGCTGGGGGGATTTTATACAACCCCCCCCTTTCCCCCCCACCCCACTCCCAGGCCCTGGGTGAAAAGATTTTTACTTAAGGACAAAACCAATATCCGGAAATAAATCCTTCTATGATCAAAAGGGGGGCAAATAGGGAGAGCATATTATCGAAAAAAAGTTGAAATCCAAAATTTTTTTGGGGCTGATGGAAATTTTACCGATAAAAACAATATTTAAAGGTTGACAATTTTCAGAAAAAACATTACTATAGCACCATTTCCTTTTTCCCAAATTTCCTGTAAAATTTTGGCGGCCAGCCAAATCACTTTTAAAGGAAATAGGGGGGTAAAGAAGGATGTACAATGTCACCACTTTATTTTTGTATGAATCTCATTGGCTGCAAAAATCACTTTGACCTTGTTTTATCTATGCGGGTTTCTTTTTCCCTGTTTGAGCCATCCCTCTGTCTATCACACTTCACACGGGGCTTGTCTCTCTGCTTTAAACCAATACTTTTTCAAAAGAGCCTAAATAGTCATTCTAAAAACAAAAAACCCAAACCACCTAAAATTTTAGCATAGATTTTGTTTGAGAATTCCCACTTCTTTTTTATTTAGGGGAAAGTTTTTAAGGATATCTAGGGGGTTGTGTTTACCCCGCGGGCGGGGGGGAAAGGGGAGTTCATGGGGGGGGAAAGCAGGAGAGGCATTTGAAACTAAGGGAAAAATTTTTTCTGCAGTTTCAGTGTGTTCTGGGGAGCTGGAATTGAAAAAGCATTGTTTTTTTCCCCATTTTTTTGGCCAACAAAACCTCCGATAGGAGTTAAATTTCCCGTTTTTTCAGTTCTATTGAAATAAATGCGTTTCATTTTCCCCAAAAAACCCGGGTTTTAAACCTTACCCCTATAATTTTTAAAATTTAACCCTTTTTGGCAGTCCGTGAAACGTTTGCCAAAAAAGAGCTCAGTTATAGGGCATATTGTTTTCTACAAAATTTCCTATAATTTACCTTGTATCATTGGGGGAAGGCTGCCATTTTAATCCATTTTTTTTATTTAAAAAACACTCTTATTGTAGTCTGGGGTGCCCTGTTTGGCGCAAAGAGTTTCATTTTTACGAAAAAATTGTGCCCCTACACTTTTCCCCTAGAAAATTTAAACCTTTTTAGTCAGTGGTGCAAAAGGGCTCCCATTTTGGAATTCAAATGATATTTAAATACTCTTATTGCATTCCTTTGCGTCTCAGTTCGGGCCCCAAAAACCCGTGCATTTGTAATATTTTTAAAAAAACTATTAATTCTACCCCTCCCTTGGGCATTATTTTTAAAATCTTGGGGCCTAAAAGGAAAACACTTTTAAATTTTGTGTTACGGTTTTTCCACCAGACCGCATTTCACAGATTTTTTATAAAACAATTCTGTTTCTAATCTTTTTTTGGCGGGTTGGGAAAAATTAGAGAGATTTAAAATATTTGTGGTTTGCCGTCTTTCCAAATAAAGCCCTTTCCCAAAACCCCTTTTCCCTATCTTTTTAAATTTTTATCTTTCTGAACATGGAGCGAACTGCAGGTGGGAAGGGGCAACAACAATGTAGGACATGGAAATAAAGGTACGGGAGAAGGTGCTCCTTCCAAGTGCTGGTGATAAACCCACAAACCAAACCGGGTATCTGGTTTTCAGCAGGTATTTTGGGAAAAATATTATTTTTAATATAAATTTTTTTTTCCTTTTCTGCAAAAATTTTAGGGTGATGGGGCCAAAGGGGACCTTGCGGGTTTTTGGGTCATACTGCTTACCGGGTATGGATAGGGCAATTCCCCTTTTTTCTAAAATACTGCTTTTAAGGCTACTTTCTTCTTTGGGATTTTTAATTTGTGGGTGATGCAGTTTTCGTGTCATGCTGCCCATACAGGACAGGGATAATCAATTTTTTAGTGAACTAAAAAATGGGTTGGTGGTTTTTAAAACTCCTTTCTTTGGCAAATTTTTAATCTTTTGGTCAGACAGGTTTTTAAGGGGCCCTGCTTTCGGTAAAAGGGGCGGGAAAGTCAATTTTCCAGTTTTAACTAAAATTTGGTTCAAAGACTCCCCCCCCTTTTCCCCCACTTTTTAATCTTTGGGTTTTAGAAAAGGTTTAAAGGTCAAAGCGTTGGGCCAAGGGCAGGTTTTAGTCCCAAAGCCGTTCCCCTAAAATTCTGGGGTTAAAGACTTCCCTTTTTCCCCAAATTTTATCTGTGGGTTTAGACCTGTTTTTAAGGGGCATGCGCGTTCCCCGGGCCGGGATAAATCAATGTCCCGGGTTTAAGTAAAATGATGGTTTTAAATAATTTCTTTTCCATTCAGGACTTTTTTAAAATTTGTGGGTCATGCAGGTTTTAAGGGGCAAAGAGTGGTTAAAAAAAAGGGGGGAAAAAGGGGGAATTTAAGGGTTTAAATAGTCTGTCAGCTTTGTTTCTGTTTCTCTTGTTTTCCTAATATTCTTGCCTTTTTAAAAGTACACGTTTTCCTTTTAGTTTTGTGGATGGGTTTAAACCCCGGGTTTTCCACCCCCCTTTTTTTGGGTGTAAGAATTAAGCTTTTTTTTTTCCTCTTTCCCCCGACTTTTAAAAATTTTTTATCGACTATCGGCCCATTTGTCATGATATTTCTTAAATCGACTATCGACCGATAATGATAGTTTAACCCCAATCGCTCAAACTCTAATATCAAAGCACTTTCCCAAATTGTATCCCCCTTTTGGGTCACCTTAAAAAAAAAAATTTAAAATTCAGAAACTAAACTTTCCCTACAAATTTTTACAACTGGAAAAAAACATATTTTTGTTTGTAATGTGGGGAATAGTAGAAAAAAAATGGGATCCTTTAATACTGTTACCCCGCAAAAGGTTTCAACCCCGGGGCATTCATTTTCTAGACCGGTTTCCTTTGGTAAATTGGGTAAAAATTTTGGGAATATAGTAGAATTATTGTCCATACCATAAGGGCGGAAAATTCCCCGTGGAAATTTAATAAGAAAACGTCACCTTCCCCCACTCTTACAAAAAAAACTGGCCCTTTTTTCATCAATTCAGCTGGAGTTCTCCCCTTTAAATATGGCTCAAAAACCCTTTACGTGCATGGTGTCCAGTCTCCAAACTGAAATGACGAGTTCAAAGAATCTTGCTCACGGGCCTTTTAAAAGGGCCAAGGGTGTGGGGAAAAAAAATTTTAGTGAAAAAAACAGGGATGTTTTTGGGGCCCAAAAAAGCTTTTATTCTTTCACAAGGGGACAAGTCTAATTTAATAGTTGTTTTAACTTGATTACAAAAAAATCAAATGTTTAGGTGCAAAGAAGCGTCCGCTGTCCCCCGTCCTGGGCGTGCCCTTCTCCTGTTGGCAGGGCCCCCACTTGTTCCCCCCCCCCCCCCTGTCCCCGGGTCCTTTCTGTTCCACCTCCTGTGGGGGGTAACTGCCGCAGATTTTCCCAATTTCCCTGCTTCTTCCTCTAGCTCCCTGGCATCCTGTGCACCCTCAAGGGGCGCGCACGTGGCACTGCTGAGTATTAAAAGGGACAGTGTCCCAATTTCTGACAATTAACCCCTGACCATGGTTTTCTTAAAAGAAACTTCATCCCTTTGCTCCTGGTCAGTTTGTTGTTGTGTTTGCCCTACCTAGAGCTTGACACCTGGTTACTGGATTCCTGCTGCTTTACCCGTATTCATCTGTGTTAACCCCGTGTTAACTCTGCGAGTACCAGTACCTGTTTCTGCTGTATATCTGCCGCTGCACCAGTCTGTTATTTACCTGCTGTTACCTGTCGCTGTACCAAGCCCGTTACTGTCCTGGGACTGTGTCACCCATCTATGGCTACACCTGCGGTGTCCTGATGTCCATTCCAGCACCGGCTATCCTGTCCTGCACTTTGGCTACCTCTGTGAGTTACACCATCCACACTTGCAGGGGCCCAGAGGATCCGCCATATACCCACAATCGATGGGTCAGTGCCTTCTGACACCGCCGGATCATAATAATCAGTTTATAAATTTCAGTAACAAAGGATTCACAGAGCCAAGTAATTTTCAGGACTGCTGGGTCTTAGCAGAGCAGAGTAGAACAAGTGCTCTGTCCCGCTATTCAGCCTATCAAATCTAAGACCTTGGGCTTTAAGCCTATCAGGCTTCAGCTGCTAGTGCTGATGTAGACGGTGCAATTACATCACATCATCAAGCTGCCTATGCTTGGCTTCACAGGGAGGAGCTGGCATGCCACTTCTTGTGTCAGTGGATTGGGGAGAGAGTTTTTTTTTTTCTTTTCTTTAAGTAATGGGGTCCACCTACACACATACATAACTTTGGGGCCCACCTATAATTTATATCTGGGGCCCACCTTACAAATACCTACCTATGGCTCATCTACAACCTACCTAATTTGGGCCTACCTAACTACCTGAGGCCCACATATGACCTACCTAGCTGGTGCCCTCCTATGACCTACTTAACTGGGGCCTACCTACTTAATTGGGGCCAACTTAACTACCTGAGGCCCACCTGCCACCTACCTACCTGGGACCCACCTGCAACTTACCTAACTGGGCCCTACCTACATAACTGGGACCCACCTAACTACATCTTTAAGGATTACGTACCATACTGGTACTTACCTGGGGCCTATCTACTTACCACCCACCAACCTGCCCAGGACTGAACTATCTACATAGGGCCTACTTATCTAAAGAGGGTCTACCTACCTAAATAGGGACTCTCTACCTAACTGGGGTCTTGCCCATTTACCTATCTACCTAGGGCCTTGCCTACCTACCTGGTAATATGAATATAAAGGATACTGGCATAGTTATAGTACAGTCTCCAGGCGGTAAGTTATCTTTATCTTCCCACCCTTCTAGTAAAATGTGCCTTTAAGCTATGTAGCTACCAGCACTTCCACACCTGGGAAGTTTGTACAGATGTGAAAATAGTTAGAGATACTGGAAATGTGAGAATTCCTAGATACTTCCATGCAAATTCTGCAGGGACAAGTGGTGACTGGGAGAAGTCATCATGAAGGTCTGGATCTGATGCAGAAGAAAAAGGAAAGTGGATGACTCTTCAGAGAAAAGGTCACCTGTGAGTCCCTGGATGTAACTGTACTGTATTAATTTTATGTCTGCAGAGCCTGTGTTATAACTATTATCTACCACTGTATGGTCAATGTATGGTAGTAATATACAGTCTGCAGAGCCTGTGTATAACTCACTATATGGCAGTAATATTGACCTTTGTATACTCATCTTTATTCAGTGATAGTATAGTGATATTATTCAGACCCTATGGGCAACATGTATGAATGGGGCTGCGCCATATATCTGGCGTCTTTTCAGCCCGATATCAGGCGCAGCCCCATTCATACATTTTTAAGTCTCCCGCACGTCACTCTCAGGTGCATTACATAGCACCTGCTGTGCTTTGTAATGTGGCAGTTCTCGGGGGGCATGGTGCGCACTAGAACCATAACGAAGCTACATATTTATAGCTATGCTATGGCATTTCTAGGCGCATTACAGCTGGAACAGGTAAACCACTTTCAAAGTGGTATACCTGATCCACAAATGTCGCCCTAGTGCTAGAATGCGCCTGATTTATGACCCGCTCTAGAGCGGGTTCATAAATCAGTTGCATTCTATGCCAGTATAATGCGCATGAAATTTGGTGTGTTAATGCCAAGTTTCATGCATGTCACCCTATGTGGAGGTAATTTGTGGTCGTTTTCTGGTGTTGTAATCAGGTCCTTATGTAGTAGTGTTAATGGTAATGTTGGTCTTGGTATGGTGGGATTTGTTTGTCAGCAGTATGATGGTTATATGTATGGTGAGACATTTGCTCCTTGTATTATCTAGTAGCTGCATGTTATTAACAGGTAACAGTAAATGTTTGTGGCCGTGGACCCCATCCAAATGTTCGTTATGCAATATTGCAAATGCTAGCATATTTAATGTTGTGATTCCTGGTATAGACCTCAGTTAGTTCCTTGACCTTGCTACTTGTCTGCTGCCTGCAATAAGCTATTGCTTAGCCTTATTGCATCAGATGTAGCACCCTAGGAGTTCCCTGTAATACATATGAGATCCTCCAAAAAGTGAGTTTTTGTCCAGCAAAACCCTCAAAAATGTGTAAAAAAAAATCTAAATCCTTTATTTCTTCAGATCCATAAAAATCACCACCGGGCACAAGGCATAGACATACTCTCTGCACAATGCGTTGTGGTCTGCTCTCAGTCCTTAGTCATGAAGAGAAGATCACTGTACAGACACTGTAAAAGCCAGAGAACCCCTTAAACTCTGTTCCTCATTGCACTTCTTTGACAAAACCTACAAGCAACCCAAAGGGTTCACTGTTCATCAAAGGTGAGCCATGAGTACCAGTCAGCAGAGTACCCAGACTCTAAGATGAGACAAAAGGAAGGAATACTTCTAGATAATCTTAGAAAAAAAATGAATGTACAGTAATTGATTTTGGTATGATTTTTTTTTGTTCACAGCTGTCTAAGAAGTATGGCCCAGTTTTAGGTTTCCAAATGGGCATGACAAAATTGGTTGCCCTATGTGGTTACGACGCTACAAAAGATGCTCTGGTCAACAATGCTGATGTATTCTCTGACAGACCCCATATTCCTTTGTTATATAAAACAGTAAAGAATCACGGTAAGAATTGTATTTAGTTTATACATTTTCTCATTACTCAAAATGTTATTTGTGGATTACCATAGAAGAAGATGGTATCACAACTTAGGGTAAGATCACACCGCACTGTGAATCCATTTGGAACCTTCATGGTGGGTATCAGTCGGGTTCTGTCCTGACACGTATCCATAGGGAACAACAGTGCAAACATATTTAATGCCCCAGAACAAGGGTACTTTGGACTAAGCACATTCACCCTATTGCTACTTTGCAAAGCCATCAACACCCTACTATCATGGTATCATGGTTTATGCTGTTATGCAAATCTGTACTGTTTTACATTGCTGAACTCAGCTTGAATTGTTTATTATGGTATATTCTGTCTGGTTGCACTTTTATCTTTTAACTGTGGAAAGGATTAACACAAAGCCAGCTGATATCAGGCCATAGATCTTGGGTCATTAGCCCTTTTACCCAGAAGCCAGCTAGATGACTGAGCCACAGACCATTGGACACCAGCACTTCAGCAAGCATACCAGCCTTCTGAGAGAGAGAGAAAAGGATGACAGCTAGCCCAGGTCTAGCAGGGAGGTAACTGGAGAAAGCTACTTCATGTCTTGCCTGAATTGTTTTGAAATTGAGATTCTCTAATAAAGAAGTGCAATTGTTTCCAGCAGACTTCTGACTCTCCCATTGAGGTGCACAATGCCTTATCAAACCTTCCAGAGAGTAGTAACATGTTGTGATCCTTTGATGGTATCCGGGGGATCTGTCATAGCGTTCAGACCACCCCACACCCAAGTACTGCACCAACTGACTTTGGACTATGTTAGCATTTTCTGTGCTGGACAAAATAACATGGTCGGCTCAGCTATTTTGTTCGGCACAGAAAGCATTTACATTCGGGGAACAGAACAAAATTAGTCCAAAAATGATTATGTTTTCACTGTTTTTCCCTATGGACACCTACAGCAGAGTGTGAAGCCAACTTTAAACTTAGATGAAATTACAAACATAAGGCTAAATGTATGGACACACCTGACCATCAAAACTATATGAGCTTTTTGGACATCCCATACCAAAACCAGGGTTAGTATGAGGTTCTACATCTTTTGCAACTATAACATCCTCCACTCGCCTGGGATGGATTTTCATAATACTTCAGAATGGATCTGTCACATGACAAATAGATTATCATCATAAGACTGGTGTATGAGATATTAATATGTATAATATGTATCTCATCTTTTGTGCAGGTGTTGTTTTTAGCAATGGAGATAGTTGGGCAGTGATGAGAAAATTTGCACTCTCAACATTACGAGATTATGGAGTGGGCAAGAAAACCATAGAAAACAAGATTATTGAGGAGACCGAATGTTTAGTACAGAAGTTGAAATCATATGAAGGTGAGATTTATCCTGCATTTTATGATAAATAATTGCTTGTGGTTTCTCTTTCCCTACAATTTTTTTTACCTATACTTTAGTGTCTATTGTTTTCCAACTAATATACAGTCATTATACCTATATACAATTTTGTCGTTAGGAACAATTATATAAAAAAAATTCTACTTAGACCAAAAATTAATTATTATTTATATATTCCATCGTGTTGTACAGATTTTGCTATTATTCACATTGGCGCCCATCTCCATTCGGGCTGAAAGTCTAAATTCCAGATTAGCCTATATGTATGTTTTTAGAGTGTGGGTTGAAACTGGAGTATCCAGGGGAAACTCACACAAACATAAGGAGAACATACAGTATAAACTCCTTAAAGATATTGTCCTTGGTGGGATTTGGACCCAGGACCCAGTGCCAACCCCTAAGACACTATGCTGCCCAAAAAGAAACATACGTATTTGTGCCTGTGTTTAATCCCTTCCTGACAGCCGGTCATAATAATATGGCTCTGTATTTTTTCTCTGTGCTTTCCCAGAGCCATAACTTTTTTATTTTTCCATCTACAAAGATATATGAGGTCTTTCATTTTGTTGAACAAGATGTATTTTCTAATGGTTTCTAAGTGGGGCAAAATGTGAAAAAAAACATACTTGCGCCATGTTTGCAGGTGATTTGCTTTTACGGTGTTAATTATTTGGTAAAAATTATGTGTTCTCTGTATTCTACAGGTTGATACACATCAGATAATACCAAAAATGTATGGTTTCTGTCATGCTTTGGTGCCATAAAGAAACTCCAAACATTTTCTATTTTTGAAATTTGAACCGCAGCACCATTTTCTGTGATCAATAACTTTTTTATACTAATACCTACGGACTTGGGTGAGGAGCATTTTTGTGGGAAGAGACAAAATGATGCAAGTAATTCCCCAGGACCTGGTTGACCTTCTCCAACTGGCCGTTCGTCTGGGGGTGGTAAGCCGAGGAAAAATCGAGCTTCACCTGCAGTTGTGAATAAAGGGCCCGCCAGAACTTAGAAACAAACTGGACCCCTCGATCCGAGATGATTTGCAGGGGCAACATGTGCAAATGAAAAATGTGGTGAAAAAACAGGTCGGCCAGGCGTGGAGCAGAGGGTAAACTCGGCAACGGGACAAAATGCGCCATTTTGGAAAACCGATCTGTGACCACCCAGATCACGGTGTTGCCAGAAGAGAATGGGAGATCGGTTATAAAATCCATCGCCACGTGCATCCAGGGACTGGTGGGGATGGGCAGGGGAAATAGGAGCCCAACCGGTTTGTGACGAGGCGTTTTTTTCACGCGCACAGGTGACACAGGCCTCAACAAATTCCTTAACATCCTTAGCGAGGTCCAGCCACCAATAGAACCGAGAGATAAGAAGGCAAGTTTTACGAACCCCTGGAATCCGACCACCAAAGAGCAGTGTCCCCACTTCAAGATTCTTTTTCAGAGCGCTGGACTCACATAAGTTTTCCCTGGCGGGACATTCCGGAGATCGACAGGGGCTGCGGAAACAAGGCGCTCAGGGGGTATTATGTGTTCGGGGACCAATTCTTCCCCGACCACGTCGGAGATGCGTGACTGGGCATCTGCCTTAAGATTATTTTCCGCGGGACGGAAGTGGATCTGGAAATTAAACCGGGAAAAGAAGAGCGACCACCTAGCTTAGCGCGGATTGAGTTGCTGGGCCGTCTGGAGGTACTGGAGGTTCTTGTGATCCGAATAGATACTGATGGGATGCCGAGCTCCTTCCAGCAAATAGCGCCATTCCTCCAGGGCCAGTTTGATGGCTAATAACTCCCAGTCTCGGATAGTGTAGTTTCGTTCTGCCGGTGAGAATGTCTTGGAATAGAAGCCATAAGTGACTGTTTTGCCCGTGGGCCCCTTTTGCGTGAGGACTGCTCCGACTCCAACAAACGAGGCGTCTACTTCAAGCGAGAAGGGTTTCGCGGGGTCTGGTCGCGACAGGATAGATGCAGAGGCAAAGGCTGTTTTTAGCTTCCCGAAAGCTTCCTCGGCATTGGGGGACCAACTTCGTGGGTAGGGATGAGCGATATTATCGACAAAAGTTGAAATCGGTACGATTTTTAGGCTGATCGGAAATTGCCTATCACGCGATATTTTAGGTGACAATCTTACAGATATTCTTTTACTATCACGGCATTTTCAGTGTTTCCTGTCATTTTGGCATCCAGCCATCAGCTCTGAGGATAGAGGGGTGTGAGGAGGATGTACAACGTCACCATCTTGTGGTGTATGGATCTCATTGGCTGCAAAAATCACGTGACCTCGTTTTATCTATGCTTCTGCATTTCCTGTTTGAGCTCATACTCTGTCTATCACACTTCACAGCAGGACGGGTCTCTCTGCGTTTAAACCAATAGCTGTTCTAACAGCTCTGATGGTCACTTCTAATACAAGAAACCATCCACCTACAGCTTAGAATAGAGTTAGATTAGAGGATTGCACTTCTTATTTAGTTAGAGAAAGTTTTAAGGATATCTACCGGTGTGTGTAGCTGCGAGGGAAGGGGGTACGGCTGCGGGGGGGGCGGGGTTTCGTCAGGAGGAGAGGCTTTTGAAACGAAGGGAGATATTTTGCAGCTCAGTGTGTTCTGTGAGCTGGAATTGAAAAAGCATTGTTTTCTACCACTTTTTTTGGCCAGCAGGCCTCTGCTAGCAGTTGAAATTGTCCCTGTGTTTTCAGTTCTATTGCAATCACTGCGTGTCAATGTTCCCAAAAACTTTTAAATAGTTTCATTGAAGTCCATGCATCTGTTTGCCTCAAAGAGCTCAGTTGTACGCACATTGTGTTCTACATATTTCCTAGTAAATTACGCTTGTAAGCAGTGGTGCGAAGGCCTCTATATTAATCCATATAACATATAAATACTCTTATTGCAGTCCGTGCATCTCAGTTTGGCGTAAAGAGTTCAGTTCTATGAATATTGTGTTCTACATATTTCCTAGTAAATTACGCTTGTAGTCAGTGGTGCAAAGGCTGCCATATTAATCAGCACCACTCTGATTTGAAAGCAACAATATGGATAAACGTATGCTATTTAAATCTTCATACGGTACATCTTCATACAGTACAGACCATACTAACATACACAGGGGTGGTGCTCAGTGAATAAAGTAAAAGACAGTCACTTGTAGAACACTTTGGTAGAAAGAAAATCTTCACGGCACTCACCAAGGTAATGTTATAAAAACCTTACTTTATTCGGCAACTTGTCTCCATAGTAAAGGCATGCGGGATGCAAAAGACCACGCCAAGCTTGACAGACCGGCAACAGCTGTTTCGCTTGTAGACACACGCTTCCTCTAAGCTGAAACAGCTGTTGCCGGTCTGTCAAGCTTGGCGTGGTCTCGTGTACCCCGTATGCCTTAAACTATGGAGACAAGTTGCCGAATAAAGTAAGATTTTTATAACATTACCTTGGTGAGTGCCGTGAAGATTTTCTTTCTACCAAAGTGTTATTCCATATAATATTTAACTCCTTAACGCCGGAGCCAGTTTTGGCCTTCCTGACAGAGCCCCATTTTTGAAATCTGACATCTGTCACTTTATGTGAGAATAACTTTTTGACACTTTAACCTATCCATGTGATTCAGAGATTGTTTTCTCGTGACACATTGTGTTTTAAGATAGTAAGACATTCTGGTCCAAAAAGTCCTTGTTTATTTTTGAAAAATATCAATCATGAAAAATTTTAAAAATTTACCATTTTCAAACTTCAAAAATTTCTGTGTGTAAGACAGATAGTTATTCCACTCAAAATAGTTTATAACTAGCATCAACCATATGTCTACTGTAGGTTGTCATCTTTTTATTAAATGTCTTTTTTTATTTACTTCATTAGGGGGCTTAGAAATTTAGTAGTAATTTTCAAGAAAATTTGCAATATACATTTTTTTAGGGACCAGTCCAGTTCTAACGTGATTTTGATTGATCTGTATGTTAGATACCCACATAAATGACTTCATCGAAGAAACTACACCCCTTAAAGTATTCAAAACAGCATTTAGGAAGTTTATTAACCCTATAGCTGTTTCACAGGAATTAAAGCGGAGGTTAAATTTAAAAATTTCACTTTTTTTTGCAGATTTTACATTTTTATCCATTATTCACAAGAACACAGTAGATGTGATCAGGGAAATGCAACTTAATATTGATTCCACCTATTGTGCCGTTTTCAGAGATATCCCATATGTGGGTCTAGTGCGCGATTTGGCTCAACCACAAGCCCCAGAGTAGGAGGAGCACCTACCAGACTCTGGGGTCTCATTTTCAATATGATTTTATTTAGGCGCCATTTCAGGTTTGCAGACACCCAAAGGCGCTAAAAGTTAATAAACACCGCTAAAAATACCCCATATTGGAAACTACACCCCTTAAGGAAAATATCCAGGGGTGCAGTGAGTATGTCGACCCCACAGGTGTTTCACAATTGTTTTTTATTGTTAAGCTGTGAAAATTAAAAATGTTATTTTTTTCCCAAAAACTGCAATTTTAGCTTACAATGTGTCATTTTTACAAGGAATCCTGGAAAAAAGCACCCAAAATTTTGTCACACAATTTATTCCAAGTTCAGCAATACCCTACATGTGGGTGTAAACTGCTGTTTGAAAAAAACTTTTAGATTCTTCACACGTTTTGATCAAAAGATGCTTATGCCACCCCCGGCTTACAACGGGATCTCAAGGCGGGTGGTCATACTCTATCTTTACCTCTCAATAGAGCCAAATTCAGACTTCTCTTTGGGCCAACCAACCTCCATAATCCAGAGAGAAAAATAAAAAAAGGCACCAACCTTGCACGCATACTGCACTGATATAACAAGCTGTGGAGGTGGGCGGGGTTCAAGAAACCAAAATGGAGTCATCAATTCCTCCCTCTATAAATTAAAAGCAATATATGCCAAATACAAAGTATAGTTCTTCACAAAAAAAACATTTCTGAAAAACACAATTTATTTCTTTATTTTCATTAGCCCCATTTTATTGTTCATTTTATATAGAGATCGGTACAACTTTGTGAGTCTTATCATTTGATTTCGGGCATATACAGTTTTATTATAGATTGCATTAGAAAACCCATAAGAGCCTCTTTTAACTTAGCCAATCACAAACAGAGCTCGCTCTGCATTTCTTTTCCCCATAGAACTCTATGAGATAAGTAGCTCACCTGCTGGACGAGCTCCTCTTCCCCCCAACAATCACAGTACTAGAATATTTCCCATAGACAATAATAACTTTTAGGGCGCCCTTCTATCGCGCCCTTCTTGCTCCACTCAAAATAAATGCACTACATATGATTGGTGGATTCATATCTGCCGCCTGGTCTCAACCAATCAGCTCTTTTCTGCCTTTTTTACTGTATTTTGAACTGTCCTGCCTTCTCATTTTATTGGTCAATACTTCTCCAGGTTATAATGGTTCACTGTCGCTCCTATTCTGATTGGCTGGTTTCTGCTGACCAATGAGAAGAGCTTACAGAATTTGAATAATTGTATTTCCCGGCAATTTACAATCTCCCAATTCCTGATGTAGCGCTGGTCTCGGCGACAAACGTGTTGTTAGTGATTTGATTGATGTATGTTTATAGAAGGTTTCAGCTCTTTTTCAGATAATATTTTACACCTAATAAAAACGATTTTCTAAATCATACTCCATGCCGCACGGCGCTGAGAGCCGAGATTTCATTGCCCCGATCTCTCCATTGACTACAATGGGACAAAGTAGCTTGCGCTCTGATTGACTGGGATAGCCAAGCCCCTGCTAGTTCAACCAATCAGCTCTTTTCTGCCTTTTTTACTGTATTTTTAACTGTCCCGCCTTTTCATTTGATTGGTCATTACTATCATCATCACGTCGATAGTCGATATCGGCAATTATCAAGACGATTTCCGATAGTCGATAATAGATTATCGCTGATGACCATTAAAGTCTATGGGAGAGGAACAACACCTTCATTCTTACACCCAAACAGGGCTGGAGAAGCTGGAATTAACATCCACAACAGTCAAATTGATATGTGCTACATCTTAGGCACCACACTTAGGTTATAAAAGCCACAGAAAAAAAGTCACACACCATTCACTATCTCTGTCTTGTACCACAGCCTGACCCTTAAACCTGCATGACCCACAAATTAAAAAGTGTCGGAAAAAGGAGTCTTTCAACCACCATTTTAGTTTCACTGGACATAGACTATCCCTGTCCTGGGACACAGCATGAGCCCCAAACCTGCATGACCCCCAGATTAAAAAAAGTGCCGGTAAAATGAGTCTTTCAACCACCATTTTAGTTTCACTGGACATAGACTATACCTGTCCTGGGCTACAGCATGAGCCCCAAACCTGCATGACCCCCAGATTTAAACACCATTTTAGTTGAACTGGACATTGACTAGACCTGTCCTGGACCTCAGTAGGACCATTAAACCTTTCTGACCCACAGATTAAAAAGTGCCGGGACAAGGAGTCTTTCAGCCACCATTTTAGTTGAACTGGACATTGACTAGATCTGTCCTGGACTGCAGTATGACAATTAAACCTATCTGACCCACAGATTAAAAAGTGCCGGAAAAAGGAGTCTTTCAACCACCATTTTAGTTGAACTGTACATTGACTATACATGTCATTTACATCAGTATGACCATTAAACCTGTCTTACCCACAGATTAAAAAGTGCCAGAAAAAGGAGTCTTTCAACCACCATTTTAGTTGAACTGGACATTGACTATGCCTGTCCTGGGCCACAGCATGAGCCCCAAACCTACATGACCCCCAGATTTAAAAAGTGCCGCAAAAAGGAGTCTTTGAATCACCATTTTAGTTGAACTGGACATTGACTATACATGTCCTGTACCGCAGCATGACCCTCAAACCTGCATGACCCCCAAATTTAAAAACTGCCGGAAAAAGCAGTCTTTTAACCACCATTTTAGTTGAACTGGACATTAACTATATCTGTCCTGACCGCAGTATGACCATTAAACCTGTCTGACCCACAGATTAAAAAGTGCCGGAAAAAGGAGTCTTTTAACCACCATTTTAGTTGAACTGGACATTGACTAGACCTGTCCTGGGTAACCTACATCTGTTCAAGTCTTCCTGTACCTCCAGTGTAAAATTCAGAGGATTATTTGTATCAGCTATTTTGTTAATGCCAGTTTTTTACTAGTTTAATTCTAGAAAACACATTTTTAAAATAGGAAGGAATCCCACCACGTCTTTGTTTCTCTTTTTTTAATACTATTAAATGGGTTGTCTCACTACAGGGATTGCTAGCTATTGACTACAAAATTGCTGTATTTAAATTTAAGTGCAAGTTGGATCTATGAACAAAGCTGGTCTGCGCCAAAGTGAAAAGAACACCTATATGACATGTATACGGATCATAAAAGTGAAATTTTGCACCTATCAAATACACCTGTGGTGACTACAAAATTGCTGTATTCAAGTTTAAGTGCAGACTGCACATTATACAAGTTATATTTCACCAAAAAACTGGCCAAAAAGTGTTAATAAAAAACCATTGCAATGCAGGGTCTAAACACAGTCTGGGCTGCACAATATCCACTCTCCTTTAAAGAGCCTGACTGTCTGTCTGTGTTCGCCTGCAGCCCCCCCTCCCCCCATCCCGCCTCCGTGGCTGTACAGTGCTTGATGCTCCTTTAAAATTCTCAGCCTAAGTAACTAAAATCTGCAAATCTCTAATCTACCTAAGTTCTAATGTTCACAGCTAAAAGCATAGATGTCTGTGTGAACAAATAGAACAGTTTTGCTGAGCTGTTTTGAGAGAGACCGAGCACACGTCCTGCTCTTATGAGACACAGACACACACTGATCATGATCAGGAAGGGCTGTTCTATGTAAAACAAGGTCATATGATTTTTTCCAGCCAATCGCAACCATACACATCCCAGTCATGGCGTCGCACACCCAGCTCACCCTGCTCTATTCTGTAAGCTGATTTGCTGGCCGCCAAAATGACAGGAAGCGCTGAAAATGGCACGATATTAATAGATTATGCGCAGATTTTCACCTAAATTATCGCGCGATCGAAGAAATCCGATCAACATAAAAACCGTGCCGATTTCAACTTTGTCGATAATAATCGCTTAACACTAGTCATTACTACTCCATAGCTTATAATGTGTCACTGTCGCTCCTATACTAATTGGCTGGGATAGCCAAGCCCCCGCTAGCTCAACCAATCAGCTCTTTTCTGCTTTTTTACTGTATTTTGAACTGTCCCGCCTTTTCATTTGATTGGTCAATACTTCTCCATAGCTTATAATGGGTCACTGTCTCTCCTATTCTGATTGGTTGGTTTATGCTGACCAATTAGAAGCGCTTACAGAATTTGAATAACTGTATTTCCTGGCAATTTTCTATATCGCAACTCCTGATGTAGCGCCGGTGACGGCGACAAACGTGCTGTTAGTGATTTTTATTTATGTATCTTTTTTGAAGGTTTGAGTTCTTTTTCTGAGAATGTTTTACACTTAATAAAAACGAGTTTTTGAATCATACTCCATGCCTCACGGAGCTGAGAGCTGTGTACTGTTGTAACAGTTGACCTAGAGAACATTTTGCCCCATTCCGTTACGTTCTCGCTTCACTTCGCCTCCTCTGGCTCATTTAGACCACATTCAACTAGGTCTGCCTGTCGGAGTTGGTGAGCGCTGCAATGCGCCGCACTTTGCCAACCCGCAATCATGCATGTCTCGGAGTATTCGAAAGTGCTGCGTCCGGGCCCCAGAACGCCCACACCGCGCCCTGTGCACGCCCCTTCATGTTAGGTGCATCCGAAAGTGGTGAAGCTTGTGCCTAACATCGCATCACTGCGTCCGACAGGGGATTCGGATTGGTGAGGCACAGTTTTCGCCAGAAAACAGGCGCAACTCCCGATCAAACATGTCACCCATTGTATTCTACATATTTCCTAGTAAATTACGCTTGTAGTCAATGGTGCGAAGGCTGCCATATTAATCCATATAATATTAAAATACTCTTATTTCAGTCCGTGCGTCTCAGTTTGGCACAAAGAATTCAGTTGTACGAATATTGTGTTCTACATATTTGATAGTAAATTGCACCTATAGTCAGTGGTGCGAAGGCTGCCATATTAATCCATAAAAACATTTTACACTTTCTATTTCACTCGTGCTCTCAGTTTGGCGCTAATTGTGCATTTGTACGATAGTTTGTTGAAAATTTTTTTAATTGCTAGTCCTACTGGGCAGTTGAAAATTCGGGGAAGAAGGAAGTAACACTGTTGATTTTGTGTTCGGTTCTTCCACCAGACCGCATTTCACAAATATTTGATAGAAACAATTTCTGTTTTCTAACCCTAGTTGGCTGTTGGAAATTAGAGGGATTTAAGAATAGCTGTGATTTGCAGTCTTTCAATGTCAAAAACTTTTCCATACCTTTTACATTTTTATCTTTCTGAACATGGAACGAACTGCAGGTGGTAAGCGAGCAAAGAGGGGTGTAGGACATGGAGGTAGAGGTACGAGAGAAGGTGCTCCTTCTAGTGCTGGTGACAACACGCAAGCCAGCGAATCGTCGGTTGCAGGACCGTCGGGCCCCTGTCATTGATGGGTCGGTGCCCTGTGAATCTCCGTAACGAACAGCGTCGCCAATCTGTTCTTCAGTGGTTAATGCAACCTGCATCCAGCAGTCTTATCTCCTCGTCCTACCAGTCACGGCCACAAATGTCGTCATCATCATCGTCAACATCCGTCCAACATGAAGCGAAGGCAGCCCAAATGTCTACTCGTGTACCCACCACTGTAAATAATCCATCTTCTGAAGACCTCTTTGATGACAAAATGCGGTTGGGGTCAGAAGGCATTTCAAAACATCAAGAGGCCAAAGAGGATGATTTTGTCTGCTCTGACATCCAATCGCTGATGCCTTTAGAGGGGAGAAAGAACCCAAAGGCAAAAATCCCCGGGGTCGGAAACGCCTTTCAGGCCCGTTTCTTGGCCCCCCCAATTTAAAAACCCCCGCCCCCCCCCCCCCCCCCCCCCCCCCCCGGGGGCCCCCCCCCCCCCCCCCCCCCCCCCGCGCCCCCCCCCCCCCCCCCCCCCCCCCCCGCCCCGCCCCCCCCCCCCCCCCCCGCCCGCACCCCCCCCCGCCCCCCCCCCCCCCCCCCCCCCAAAAAAAAAAAAAAAAAAAAAAAAAAAAAAAAAAAAAGATAAACCCACCCCCCCCCCCCCCCCCCCCCCCCCCGGACAGTCACCTTGTTGATGGAATGATGTTGAGATGTTATGGACCTTGCGATCCAACGTGCTTTTCGACGGAATTGCTTTCAAAACGTCCTCACTGACCAAGGGGAAGACAATGGGTAGTGTCAGACGGGTCCAGGCTAAAAAGGGATACTGGGCTCACACAGTCGTGAGATTATTCCGGCCGCCATATCACGGAAACACCGCTTCGCTTATGCGGGCGGTTACAGGACCTCTCAAGCCTGGCTTTTGCAGATGTCTTCAAAACCCGCAGGGATGGTGCAGGTTATTTCCCGCAAGTCCCTTGTAGCATCTGTGCCCAGGAAAAACAAGCCGTGTTGAAATTAATCTTCTTGGAGGGCAGTCAACAAAAAGGTCAGGTGTGGACGGCTCTTCCAACGAGGACCGGCGCTGGCTGGGTGAACGAGAACCTTGTGCCAGGCAAGGTTGGTGTGCGTAACGGTCAAAACCCTGACCCCCTTAAGATCGTTAGGCTGGAGCACATCCCTTCTGCACACGTCATGAACCTCCCAAAGCGCTACCCGGGTCTGGACTGCTTGCTGGAAGGCTCGAGGTTGAGTCATATTCCGCTGTTCGCACCCCGCTTTGTCCCGCTGGGTTTTACAGGTAGCTCAGCCTCCCCATCAACCGTTCATTGTTGACGTGGGGGGACACGCTGGAATTCCACCCTCACTGCTCCGCGTTGTGACACGCGCAATGCCATTAAAAGTACGAAGTGACCATGGCCGATAGCAGCGGTGCCCGACTCGGGTGTTGACACCCAGAGTGGGGCAGGTGAAAGAGTCTCACCATCCTTACCGTTTGAAAGCACAAATGGTCATGCGGACATGCCCTTGTCAGATGAGCAATGGTGATCCCAGTTTGGACGACGTTGGACCCCTTGAAACGCAGGGCCCACCCGGACGGAGAGGAGACGGACACAGATGTGGGGCACAGAGCCCTTTTTCTCCGTCGAATCAAGTAGGCCTGACAGTTTCACAACTTTATCGGTCTTCATTAGGCAGTGGTTCGGGGTCCAAGGCTGGTGCAAGGCGACGCCTCAGCTCTCAGGGTACAGCATCTGAGGCAAGTCAGGGCTGTGTTGAAGCTGAGGAGCAGGAAGCGGAGGAGGAGGATGAGGTATTCCTGGACACCAACGTTACCGATGTCTCTGCCTTGGAAAGAGGTTGGCACGGATTTGAGGCGGAGGAGGAAGATGAGGAAGATCAGTTTGCTAGTGCCCCCCACCCAGAGGCTTTGGAAATCAAGGGTCCATTTCTCACATGAGTGCTTGAATGCTCCATTTCCCTAACATGATCCTCGCATTAAGGCCATCAAAACTGAACAACAGTTACTGGGGGGGCCACCCCCCTCGATCCCTGATACAAAGCAAAATTCTGCACTTTCCCCTTTCCCCACCCCCCAAATAGAGAGTAAAATGCAGGATTTGGAGGGCCGTGCTGATTGATCAACTGGAGACATCTGTTGCGTTTGCTTCACGTTCTTTTTTCCAAATGTTAGGGTTTTGGAACAAAGTCACCCAAAAGAAAAGCAGTAAAGTGCCAAGTAGCCACGCAGCAGCAGGTTTGGGCAGAACCCTAAGGGGTGCCCTCTGGAAATCCTTATTTTACCCCCTCACCCAAGCATTTTAATGAGGGCAAAAATTTTACAAAAACGCAGAGCCCGGCTTAAGAACGGGGTGCACAACTAACCGGGCCCCTCAACTACGGATTTTTTTTGGTTTATGTTTCGCCCCAAATCGACTTCTGAGTACCCAAAAAATGGATGAAGGGCCCCGAGCTCGTCGCCAGCCAAAGGGTGTTTTTACTCCCCAGAAAGCCAGCATCATATTTTGACGGACCCTTCAGCCCAAATAGAGGGGGTAAATTCCCAGACAAACGCACCCCGGTTCCCACTGATAATGTGGGTTTTTGATTTTTATCAAGTTTAAATCAGGCGGGGATCTCTGATGTTGGGGCCCCCAATTTTTTTTAAAAATGACATTTTTTTTCCTGCAATTTTTATTCTCATTTCCAAAAGGGTCATTTTGCTGGTTTTTGCAGTGGTGTGTTGAGGATTTTTATCGAAAAATTTGTTTGGGGCACAGTTTTTATTTGATGGGAAATTTTTAGACATGGATTTTTTTAAGGTTAAAATCTGTGCATCATCTATTAATTTCGCGCCTTTTTTTGGCCCGTTCCGTCCCTTTTTTCGGCCAGCAAATCAGCTTACAGAATAGAGCAGGGTGAGAAGTTTTGGCGACGTCATGACTGGGATTGTAAGGTTTTGATTGGCTGGAAAAATCACATGGAACCCTTTGTTTTTTACATAGAAAAGCCCTTCCTGTTTATGATCGTTCTGTCAGCACTCATAGCAGTAAGGGGCGTCGTCTGGGCCCGTTTTCCCCAAAAAGCTCACGAAATTATTTTATCTCTTCACAAAAAGCTTACTGTTAGCTGTGTCCCTTTCAACTTAGTTAGAAACCCGGGTTTTGGGAAAATTTTTTTGTATTAGGTAAAATTTTAAAGGAGCAAACCCGCTGTAGAGTCCCCCGGGGAGGATGGGGGGGGGGGGGGGGTGGGGGCGGGGGGGTGGACACAGGGCAAGCTCTATAGAGAAAAACTGGAAAAAGTTCCCAAGACTTTGTGTAACATTTCACTGCAATAGTTTATTAATTTAACCCGTTTTTTTATTGAAATTAAAAACCTTTGGGTATTGGGAAGCCTGAAATTATATTTAAAACACCTCTTTTCTAGTAGCTGCAGGTCTCTTTTTTTTAGGGGCAAAAATCCCCCTTTTATTTTTAATACTTTCAGATAGGGGTTTTTTTTCAATTTGCCCCTTTCCAGCTTTTGGGTTGGGTATAGCCCCTTGGGTGTTAAATTGAAACCAGGGAATTTTTTGTTTGCCCCGGGTTGATAGGGGCCAAAAATACCTTGTTTATCCCCAAAAACTTTTAAAAACGTTTTTTTTTTTACTTTTGCGCACCCACAGCTTTGTTCATTGAGGCACCCCTTGGGACTTAAATTTTTGAATCAGCAATTTTGTAGGGCACCCCCAAAAAATTGGGAAAGGTGCCAAAAAAAAAACCTTTTATTTTTCCGAATACATTACAGATACGTGTTTTTTTTTCCTTTTGGGGGGGACTGCAGCTTTGTTTTATTAGGCCCCTTTCACCCTTTAAATTTAAACACCCAAATTTTTTTTTGTTTTAGGGGGTATGAGAATAGCTGTTTTAAAATTCCCTCTTTTTAATTTAAAGGAAATTTTTCCAAAAAAAATTTTTCCTTTCCTTCTCAAATTTTTTTATTTCGAACATGGAGCGAAAAAGCAGGTGGTAAGCGAGCAAAGAGGGGGGTAGGACATGGTGGTAGAGGTAGCAGAGAAGGTGCTCCTTCCAGTGCTGGCGACAACACGCATGCCAGCGGATCGTCAGTTGCAGGACCGTCTTGGCCTGTCATCGCTGGGTCAGGGCTCTGTGAATCTCAGTAACGAACAGCGTCGCCAATCTGTCCTTCAGTGGTTAATGCAACCTGCATCCAGCATTCTTACCTCCTCGTCCTCCCAGTCACGGCCACAAATGTCGTCATCAGCATCATCAGCATCCGTCCAACATGAAGCAGCCCAAATGTCAACTCGTGTACCCACCACTGTGGATAATCCATTTTCTGAAGACCTCTTTGATGTCTGCCCCTCACCTCCTGTCTCTTTCCCCCTCCTTGTAGATTGTAAGCCCTCGCGGGTAGGGTCCTCTCTCCCTCTGTCATGCCAATTGTCATTATCCCTTATCACTGTACTCGTTTGACTTATGTAATGTATGTAACCCCCTCGAATGTACAGCGCCCTGGAATCAATGGCGCTTTAAAATAAATAATAATAATAATAATAATGACAAAATGCGGTTGGGGTCAGAAGGCATGTTAAAAGATCAAGAGGCCAAAGAGGATGATTTTCTCTGCTCTGACGCCCAGTTACTGATGCCATCAGAGGAGGAGAAGGAAGCCGGTCAATCGGCAAAAATCCCGGGCGGTCGGCAACGCCTTGCAGTCCCTCTTGCTTGTAGCCCGCAGCTCCTGGATGCAGAATGTCAGGACGACAAAGTCACCTGTGTTGATGATGATGATGACGACATTGCGAATCCAACGTGGTCTTTTCAGCAGAATTTGCTTGCGAGTGCTTCATCACTGGACGAGGAGGAAGACGATGAGGTAATGTCAGTACGGGTTCCGCCTCATAAAGGGAGAGGGCGGTCGCAGAAGTCCGCTGATATGATTCCGCCAGCCACGATCAGCGCAAATCCCGCTCCTCGCTTATCGCCGTCAAAAAGGTCCAGGACCTCTCAAGCCTGGGCCGTCTTTGAGCAAGCCTCTGATTTACCCAGCGATGTCATATGCCGCCTTTGCTGTAAACGCATAAGTAGAGGCAAGAACCTTAGGTGGTTAACCACCAACATGTCTAGTCACATGCAGCGAATGCATGAGTTGAAATGGAGGCAACACTTGGCCAAAAAAGGCCAGACCGACGCCGGGCCTCCAACCACTGTCACCCCCTCTGTCTCCGCCTCCTCCTCCTCCGCCACCACCAAGCGTTCCTCAGCTGCCCATGTCTCTCAGAGTCATGATCAGGGATCAGCCTCCGCTTCAGCCTCCACCATCGCCCGAGTACCACCAGCACCACCAGAGACCCATCCTACCCCTTCTCCTTCCGCCAGTTTGACGACCTGCACGCCGTACAGCGGCCAGTCTAGCAGCCAGCCTTCTGTCTTCCAGGTTTGGGAGCAGAAGAAACACTTTAACCCAAACCATCCCAAAGCCAAAAGCCTGAATGTCGGCATTGCCAGGCTTTTGGCCTTGGAAATGTTGCCTTTCCGTCTGGTGGACACAGATGGGTTCCGCCACGTCATGGCCCTTGCCTGCCCCCAATACCAGATGCCGAGCAGGCATTTCTTTGCCAGAAAAGCCGTCCCTGCCCTGGCCAGCCACGTGTCATCTAAAATTTCAAGCGCGCTGTCTGCATCTGTGGCCGGAAAAGTCCATCTGACCACCGACACATGGACTAGTAAGCACGGCCAAGGCCGCTATATCTCTGTGACAGCTCACTGGGTGAGCTGGGTGGATGTCTCTGGGGGTGACGGTGGCTTTCATGCTCGGCAGCACGCTCTTCAAAAATGCAGGGATGGTGCGGGGTTTCTTTCCCCAAGGTCCTCTGGTGGCATCACGTGCCCAGAGAAACCAGGCCGTGTTGAAATTAATCTGTCTTGGAGACCATCCACACACAGGTCAGGAACTGTGTACGGCTCTCCGCAACGAGACTGAGCGCTGGCTGGGTGACAAGAGCCTTGTGCCAGGGAAGGTGGTGTGCGATAACAGGCGAAATCTGCTGGCCGCCCTTATGATCAGTAATCTGGAGCACATCCCTTGCCTAGCACATGTCATGAACCTTGTCGTCCAGAAATTTCTAAAGAGCTACCCGGGTCTGGACTGCCTGCTGAGGAAGGCTCAAAGTCTGAGTTCGCACTTCCGCCGTTCGCACCCTGCTTCGTCCCGCTTGGCTGCGTTGCAGCATCAGCTCGGCCTCCCCGTCAACCGTCTTTGTTGTCGTGGCAACACACTGGAATTCCACCCTCCACATGCTCCAGCGATTGTGGCAGCAGCGCAATGCCATTACGCAGTACGAAGTGACACATGGCCTGACAAGCAGCGGGGGGGCCCCCTGGGTGTTGAGCCCCCGAGGGGTGGAGGAAGGGTTTTAAAGAGCTCTGCACCATCCTTGCCAGGGTTTTTAAAAGAAGCCCCCAAAATGGTCAGTGCCGGTCGATGCCCCTTTTCAGCAGAAACCCTTTGGGTGATTTTAGTTCTGGAAACCCCGATCGTTGGACACTTGAAACAAAAGGTCCCCAACCCGCAACGGAGGGGGGCCCGGGAAAAAGATGCGGGGAAAAAGAGCAATTTTTCTCCCTCGAAATTTTACAAGGGCCCCCAGTTTTTCAAATTTTTTCGGTCTTCATTAGGCAGTGGTTCGGGGTCCCCGGGCGGTGCAAGGCAGCGCAAACGGGTCTTTAGGGTGCCCTCTCCCCAGGCAAGTCAGGGCCCGTGTTGAAGAAGTGCCGGGGGGAGGAGGGGGGGGTATTCCTAGGGGCACCAAAGTTACCCCGACGTCCCTGCCTTTTTTTTGAGGGTTGGGAGGGGCTTGGATGCCCCATTTCCTCCAAACATGATCCTCGCATTAAGGCCATCAAATGAACAACAGTTAAATGGGTGGGTGGCCCCCCTCCTGGATCCCCGGGGAAAAAAAAAAAACTCAGCACCTTTTCCCTTTCCCCCCAAAATAAATAGAGGAGAAAAAGCAGGAAATGGGACCTTGTGATTTTATCAATGGAGGGGGGCATCTGTTGCGTCTGATTCACGTTCCTTTTAATGTTTACAGTGGAACAAAAACAGCGACGTGAACAGAGTATTTGGGCCAAGTAGCCGTAGGCCCCGGGAGAGCAAACAAGGGGAAAGGGTGGCAGAAACCTTTTGGGTGACCTCTGGCAAAAATTTATTTACCAAAATCCCCCAACGCATGCAATGCAGGGCACACATCCAATAACAAGCCAGCTTAAAAATCATGGTGCACGGGCATTGCGGGCTCCAAACCCCGATGTTTTTTAATGTGTTCCCCGGGCCCAATAGGGCTTCTGGGTATTCCAAAAATGGACGAATGGCCCCAGCCGCTCGCCCAAAGCCAAAAGAGGGGTTGTCCCCGCCCCGCAGCCAGCGTTTATATCTGAGCGGACCTTCAGCAAAGCTGGAGGAGTCATTACAGACAAAAGCACCCCGGTTTTCCACCAGATTTAAAGTGGTTTGTTTGACTTTCATCAAAATGGAAACAGGGGATGGGGTCTCTTGATGATGTTTTTTGGCCCCCCAAATTTCGAGGTCCCGATTAAATTTTTCCGGTTACCTTTAAAATTCCTTCAAACGAAATGGTTTCCCCTTAAAAAATTTTTTTTTTTTTGATCATTTTTTAAAGCAAAATTTTTTTTCTTTTTTTCCCAAAAAGTTAAATTTTTCTGGTTTTGCTGTAAGGAGAACCCGTAAAAAACAGAAGGGTTTTATGACAACACCGTATTTCCCCTTTTTCTCCCCTTTAAACTTTAGAAGTTTTCGCCTTGTCAATGGTTTTTTTAGGTCATGTTGCTGTGGATACAGCAATAATCTTTGGGCCTTTGGAACAGAAATTTTGGGGCCTTTTTAAATGGATTTTCCCCCACCAAATTTTTTTAAAAGTGGGTGAGAAAATCATATTTATAATTTTTTGGGGTCTTGTTGGGTGTGAGATACAAACAATAATCATGGTCCTTTGGAACCCGAAATGTGGCTTCAAGTGGCATTTCTCCCTACCAAATTTTTTTAAAAGTGGCTGGAAGTCTTTTTTTTAATTTTTTGGGTTCCCTGCTGCCCTTTTAAATGCAGCAATTCTACCCGTTTCTATTTTTAAAAAAATGGTTTTTTTCTAACAGAAATTTTTTCTTCACAAAATTTTCAAAAGTGGCCCCCAAAAGGGGAAAAGCTTTCAATTTTTGGGGGAAATTTTTCTTGGCAGGGGCTATACTACAGGGGCCTATTAAAAAAAAATGTTGTTTCTAACAAGACTTTTTTTCTTCAAAAATTGGGTCCAAAGGGGCTCAAGGGTCATGCTTTGAATTTTTTGGGTGGCCTTTTTGCTGGGGAACATGCAGCTATATAAGGTCCTATTAAAAAAAATTTTTGTTTCTAACAGACTTTTGTTTTTTCCCCAATTGTCAAAAGTGACTCAAGGGTGAGGGTTTGCTGCCCAGAAACGGAATAGGTAGGACACTGTTAATGGAAAAATTATTGAAAAAAATTGACTTGTTTTTGAAAAACATACTATCAATCCTTTGTATTGAGAAAAACCCTTTTAAAATAAAAAAAAAAAAGGGAAAAACAAAGAAAATGGTGGGTTTCCCATCCTATTTTAAAAATGTGTTTTTAAAATTTTTTAATTTTTTTAACAAAAAAAATTGATGTAAAAAAATTACCCTGGAAAAAAAAAATTCCTCTGAATTGAAAAAGGGGGGGAAAGGGAAAAACTTCCCCCGATTTTGAATATTCAGAACAGGGGTATGGAGCACGGAAGAAAAACAAAAAAACAGGACAAATCCCCCAAAGGAAAGTTGAGTAAAATGAAAAAAAAGAATGCCAAGAAAAAGGGCACCTGGGTGGAAAAGGAGCTTTAACCCCCCAGTATTTCCAAGTAAAGCTAAATTTGGGTCGCACTTAAAGGGGGGGGAACCGCTACCCGGGAAACGGGGACGTATATTTTTCCAAAAGTGAAACTAAAATGGTGGTTAAAAGACTCCTTTTTTCCGGAAATTTTTAATCTGGGGTTTATGCAGGTTTGGGGCTCTGTGTGGCCCGGAAAGGGGATAGTTATGTCCAGTAAAAACTAAAATGGGGGTTCAAAGGAATCCTTTTTCCCGGCACTTTTTTAATCGGGGGGTCATCCCGGGTTTTGGGGCTCATGCTGTGGCCCAGGACGGGTTTATATTTCAATGTCCATTTGAAACAAAAATGGGGGTTAAAAAGGACCCCTTTTTTTCCGGCATTTTTTAAATCGGGGGGTCATGCAGGTTTGGGGCCCCCATGCTGGGGCCCGGGAAAAGGTATAGTCAATGTCCAGTGAAACTAAAATGGTGGTTGAAAAAACCCCTTTTTTCCGGGCATTTTTTAAAATCGGGGGTCATAAAGGTTTGGGACATGCTGGGGGCCCAGGACAGGGAAGTCTTGTCCAGTGAAACTAAAAAATGGTGGTTCAAAGGACCCCTTTTTTTTCCGGAAATTTTAATTGGGGGTCATGCGGGTTTTGGGGGCCCTCATGCTGGGGCCCCGGGGCCAGGTATAGTAAATTTTCCAGTAAAAACAAAAAATTGGTGGTTTGAAAGACCCCTTTTTTTCCGGCACTTTTTAATTGGGGTCATGCGGGTTTTGGGGCTAAAGGGTGTGGCCCGGGACGGTATAGCCCAATGTCCAGTGAAACTAAAATGGTGGTTAAAAAGACCCCTTTTTTTCCGGCATTTTTTAAATTAAGGGGTTTCATGCGGGTTTTGGGGTCATTGCTGGGGCCCCGGCCCGGGGATAGTCTTGCCCAGTTCAAGTAAAAGGGATAGTTAAAATCTTTACTGTTCTGGCATTTTTTAAATTTGGGGGTTCATGCGGGTTTTAAAGGGTCTTGTTTGTGGTGCCAAGCAGGGATAGTAAAGGGTTTGTGTTTTTTTTTCTGTGGTTTTTTTTAAAACCCAAAGTGTGTTCCCTTTAAGATGTAGCATTACCCATTTGACTGTTGTGGATTTTAAATTTCCCCAGTTTTCCCAGCCCTGTTTGGGTGTAAGAATGAAGGTTTTGTTGCTCTCCCATAGATTTTAAAATGGTCATTGCCCTACATCTATCATTAAACCATAAAATATCTTGTCGAGATGGTCGACTATCGCCCATCGACCGATGTCGATGGCCAACAAAAATGGGTCACATTAGCGGTGAGGGGACTGAAAAAAAAACATAAATTTGTACACGATTTAAATAAAAAAAAAACATATTCCTTTTAAACTCGCTTGTTCTTTAAAAATTTTTTTTTCCGAAACGTCTTTGGGTTTTTTTGGGGTCTTGGTGCTGTGAGATACAGCTAAATAAAGGGTTTCCTTTGGAACCGAAATTTTGTTCTAAGTGGTTTTTCCTCCGTCACAATTTTTAACGGGGAAATGAAAAGTCATTTTTAAAAACTTTTTGGATCTGTTGCTGTGAAATATAGCTTTTACTACGGGCCCCTTTTTTAAAAAAAATGTGGTTTCTAACGGGACTTTTGGTCTTCACAATTGTCAAGAGTGGCCAAAAGGGTCATGTTTTTTTTTTTTAATTTTTTTTTTTTTTTTTTTTTTTTTTTTTTTGGGGGGCCTGTTGCTGTAAAAAATCCCAAGCTATACTCCCTTGTCCATTTTTAAAAAAAATGTGGTTTCTAACAGATATTTATTTTTCCACAATTGTCAAAAAGGGGCCCAAAAAAGGGGTCGGGTTTTTAATTTTTGGGGACTTTGTTTGCTGTAAAAAAAAACAAGCTATTCTACAGGTCCTTTTTTAAAAAAAATGTGGTTTCAAACAGGCATTTGTTTTTCCCACAATTGCATCTTTTGGCTGAAGGGTAATTTTTTTAATTTTAGGGGGCCCAGGGGTGATGTCAAAAAAAAGGAAATTTGGGGGACAATGTTTTTGGGACAAAAAATTGAAAAACCATGACTTGTTTTTTGCAAGATTTTTAAAACCATACCCTAGCAATCCCTGTATTTGGGGGCCCAACCCTTTTTAATTAAATTTAAAAAAAAAGGGGAAAGAAAGATGTGGGGGTTTTTTCCCTTTCCCTTTTTTAAAAAAAATGTGTTTTTAGAAAAAAAACTACTAAAAAAACTTGCATCTAAAAAAATAATAAATTACAAATATTCCTCTGAATTGTAAAGGGAAAGGTAAGGAAGACAAAAAAGGGGAAAGGTTATTCAGGGGGACTTGGAGTATGGAGAAAGGACAGAGAAAAAAAAACAGGGGACAATTTCCCCCCCAGCACTTTGAGTAAAAAAAAAAAAAAAAAACCCAAAAAAAAGGGCATCTGGGTGGAACAGGGCATCAAAAACCCAAATTTTTTCCCAAAGTGAAGTTTTAAATTGGGTTCCGCATTATAGGGGGGCAAGCACTCTTTTGAGGCGGGAAATGTATCAAGCGTAAACCGGGGTCTTGACTGGTACTGGGGGAAAACTGGAGGTTTTTAGTAAACACTTCCCCCCGCACTCTGCTTAAAAAAAGACTGTTTTGTTGCTGGCCCATAAGGGCTTTTTTTCCCGTGTTAATAGAGGACGGACCCCACCCCTGGCTCCCCACTGCACCCATGTAAACTCGGGACTTGCCAGCTGAACCTGCTTTGTTTAATAGATGATAAAACACCACCCCCTGGCTCTCACTCCCCCCCACTGAAACTCTGACTTGCCGGGCTGAACCCTGCGTTTTTTAAATAGGGGACAAAACCAACCACCCCTGGCCCCAAAAACCGCCCATTGTAACTCCAACCCTGCTAGCTAAAACCTCCCGTAAATCCCTTTTACAGTCTCGCCTCCCTTGACCCATTTAATTTTCCCTTAAACCCCAAATTGAATTTGGACTGCAGGTTTTTTAGATAGGCCTCGTTGACCTACGGGGGGAATCTGTTTATGTTTGTTACATTTTTAATGTCACAGTGGAACAAAAGTAAAGTAGGAAAGGCAAGTTGCTCCCAGAGGGCATTTTTGGAAAACTAGTTGTTTTTTAAAATAGTTTTTTTCCCTTTTTGCAAAAATTTTATGCTGAGGTCCATAAGGGCACCTGTGGGGTTTTTGGGTAATTTCTGGTTTTCAAAGGGTATGGGGGTAGTCAATGGGCCCCTTTTACTAAAAAATAGCTTTTAAAAACTACTTTCTTCCGGCACCTTTTTTTATTTGTGGGTCATGCAGGTTTTTGGGTCATGCTTTCGGTTAAAAGGACAGGTTTGTCAATATCCCGTTCAACCCAAAATTTGGGGGTTCAAAAAGACTCCTTTTTTTTTTCACTTTTTTAATTGTGGGGTCAGACGGTTTAAGGGTCATTTCTGCATCCCGGACAGGGGGTAGTCTATGTCCTGTTAACTAAATGGGGGTTTAAAAAACTCCTTTTTCCCGGGACTTTTTTTAAACTTGGGTCATTTTAGATTTAAGGGGTCATGCAGCGGGCCAGGGGCCCGGCATAGTCAAATTTTTCCCGGATCAAAATAAAATGGTGGTTCAAAGACTCCTTTTTTCCGGCACTTTTTTTAAACTGTTTTGGGTTTATGCAGCCCTTTTAAAGGGGCCCTGCTGCCCCCCCCCCCCCCCCCCCCCCCCCCCCCCCCCCCTTTTTTTTTTTTTTTCCCCCCGGACAGTAAATAGACAATGTCCAGTTCAACTAAAAAAGGTGGTTCCCAAAAAAATCCTTTTTCCCGGGAAATTTTTAATTTGTGGGGCAGCCGTTTAAGGGTCATGTGGGGGCCAGGGCAGGGATAGTAATGTCCCGTTCAAAATTAAAAGATGGTTCAAATAAAACTGGGCCCTTTGATACTTTTTTTAAATTTTTGGGGTGGAAATTTTTTTAAAGGGGCTGGCTGTGGTTTCAAGCAGGGTTTGTGAATAGTCTGTCGTTTTTTTTTTTTGTGACTCTTTTTGGGCCCAATTGGGCTTGCTTAAAATGTAGCACATTACCCCGTTTACTGTTTGTGGATGTAAATTCCAGCTTTCCACCCTGTTTTGGGGTTTAAAAAATAAGGTTGGGAGTTCCCCTCCCATTGGGCTTTTAAGGTTTATTTTCGGCGGGTAATTTTATTATCGGGCTATGGATATCTTTTTTTGATAATTTGCCCCAATGGCTATCGACTTGGGAAAAACGATAGTTGACCAAAAACGCTCATCTTATTCGTGGGTTGCGTTCTTCCCTTTTTGAGGGCCCCGATAGGAAACTACCAAGCGTGGGAAAAGTGTGGGTGAAAAGCTGGGGAATAGGTTGCCCCAAAAACCCAGGGGAAAAAGTTGTATTGCCGAAAGGGCCACTGTTCAAGGCCCCTTGCAAGACAAAAAGGGAAAAACTTTGGGAAGGGGCCTTTCCCGGGAAACCCTGATTTTAAATTATAAAAGTAGCCCCGAAATGGGGGCTTGTTTTTATGGAAAAAGCAAATTCTCCAGCTTGGGGTTTCGGTGGTTAGCTGGAGGCGCCTCCCGTTTTCCCCGCGAACGGGGAAAGCGGGGAGTCTCCCCGATCAGGGGAGTATGGTGTTCAAATATCACTGCATAGAAAAAACCCAAAAAAACATAACATTTATAGTTTTTAAAATTTTAAAATAAAAAAAACCAAAAAAGTGAATCCAACGACCCCCTAGGGAAAAAAAAAATAGGGGCTCACAGTTTTGAATGTTTGACGGGAGTCCCGCAGAAAAATTTAAAAGGGGCCCAAAAGTTTAAAATGCCCGTGCCTTTTAGGGAGAAAACCTTTTTCCTTACCCTAGATAAAAAATGCCTAAATTGCGGGGACATCGCCCCAAAAAGGGCGGCTCCGCAGTAACTATTCCCTAGAAAATATCTACACTAAGAATATATATGCAGATAAATACATGATAAAACATACATATTCCAAATTACAAAAAAGCCAATAAGCCCGACGCGTTTCCCCCTTTCTCATATACAAGGGTTCATCAGGGGACATAAGGCTATTGAAAAAGATGCAGATAAACCTGGGTGACCAGTATGATAACAGATAGAAAGGTACACCCAAAATGATACCTGTTCGGTGCTCAGATAAGAAGGCATATATATATGTATTTATCTGCATATATATTCTTAGTGTAGATATTTTCTAGGGAATAGTTACTGCGGAGCCGCCCTTTTTGGGGCGATGTCCCCGCAATTTAGGCAGTTTTATCTAGGGTAAGGATAGGTTTTCTCCCTACAGGCACTGCATCTTACATTTGGCGCCTGTAATTTCTGCTTGGACTGCAGTCAAACATTCAAAACTGTGAGTCCTATTTTTTTCTTCCCTAGAGTCTGTGGGGATTCACTCTTGGGGGGTTATCTTAATGTATATCTATTAAATGTTATGTTTTATTGGGTTTTTCTATGCAGTGATATTTGTTTACACCTGGTAAATAGTATTAAATTTTGCAGTGACTTATGAGTATGGTGTCATCCAAGTACACCCCGACACAGGAATATAGGAGATCCCTGAAGACATCATTCACGAACTGCTGGAAGACGGCTGGGGAGTTACACAGGCTGAATGGCATGACCAGGTACTTAAAGTATCCGTCTCTGGTGTTAAAGGCCATCTTCCATTCATTGCCCTTACGGACCAGATTGTAGGCACCCCTCAAGTCTAGCTTGGTGAAGATTTTCGCACCACGTAGGCGATCAAAACGCTCCGTGATCAGCGGTAGAGGGTACCGATTCTTCACCGTGATCTTATTTAGTCACCGGCAATCAATACAGGAACCGTTCTTCTTTGCCATGAAGAAGAATCCTGCTCCTGCAGGAGAGGAGAACTTTCGGATAAACCCCTTCTGTAGATTCTCCCATATTTACTCTGACATGGCTTGAGTTTTGAGTACAGACAAGGGGTAGACCCTACCACAAGGAGGACTGGTACCCGGTAGCAGGTCAATCTGGCAATCATATGGGCGATGAGGAGGGAGGGTCTCTGCATGCTTCTCCGAGAAGACATTGGCAAATTCTTGATACTCGGCTGGTAAACCGGGCAACGGCTTGCAGGGCTTGGAACGAGAGCAGGGAAGCACCGGGCGAGGTGCCACCAGACAGCGGCTCATGCAGTTGGAACTCCAGCAAGTTACCTCCCTTGACGTCCAGTCTAGCGTAGGAGAGTGGAGTCGCAGCCATGGGAGTCCTAGCAGAATCGCCGAGGAGGAGCGTGACAACACATAAGAGATGATTTTCTCCTTATGCAGAACCCCAACCTGAAGAGACAACGGCTTGGTGGTGAACCGTATTACGTCACTTAAGAGCTCTCAGCTGACTGAAGAGATCACCAGCGGCTTTTCCAGGTGGACTACTTGAAGGCGGTACCGTTGTACGAGGTAGTAGTGAATAAAGTTCCCAGCTGAGCCGGAGTCCAGAAAGGCTGGGACCTGAAACGCGAGTCCAGCATCAGTCTCTATCCATACCGGCATCATCAGACGTGGAGAGGAGGAACTTGCACCTAGGGATGCCTCTACCACGAAGCCTAGGTGCGGTAGTTTCCCGGACGCTTGGGACGCTGAGGACAATTCCTCCGAAAATGTTCTGGACTACCACAATATAAACATAAATTCTCCGTCCGACGTCAGGCCAATTCTTGCTCGGAAAGTTGGACCCGGTCGACCTGCATAGGATCCTCACTGGGAGACGGTGACGGTAGTAGGGATGGCCTCTCGAATACTGGAGCCAGGCGAGGAAACCGACGGGGACGGACCACTTCACATTCTTGCCGTAGCTCTTCTCTCCTTTCAGCGAAAAGCATTTCTATGCGAGTAGCCAACTGGATTAACTCACTGACAGAGGAAGGGATATCTCTGACGGCCAGCACGTCCTTAACCCTACTGGAGAGGCCCTTTTTGAAGGTGACGCACAGGGCGGCCTCGTTCCAGGTTAGCTCCAAGGCTAAGGTGCGAAAATACACCGCGTAGTCTCCCACAGATGAATCCCCTGGCTCAGGTTTAGGAGGGCCGTTTCAGCGGAGAAGGCTCGAGCTGGTTCCTCAAATACACCACGGAATTCCTGAAGGAAAGACCGTAGATCCACCTTCACTGGATCGTTCCTATCCTACAGAGGTGTGGCCCATGCCATGGCCTTTCCGGAAAGCAAACTGACCACGAACGCCACCTTCGAACGCTTCGTGGGAAACTGGTCAGCCATCAATTCTATGTGCATGGAGCACTGGGTGATGAAACCGTGGCACTGCTTGGATTCCCCCTCAAACTCTGACGGTAGCGGCAACCGGAACTTGGGACCCATAGTGGCAGGTAGAGCAGCTGGAGATGGTGTAGCCACTGGAGAGGATGGTGGCTGATGTTGATTCACCAGGAGTTGCTGCAGCATGGCGGATAGCCGGTCCAACTGCTGCGTTTGTTGCGCTATCTGTCGCGACTGCTGCGAAACGACAACTGCAAGGTCCGCTTTACTAGGCAGAGGCACCTTGGCGGGATCCATGGCCAGATCTTACTGTAACAGTTGGCGGTAGTGGATCCGCTGGGCCACCACAAGCGATGGTGAAAGCCCACGCCAGGGAGCGGAGTCTAAGTAGAACCCGGTTTTCACCAGAGCCCGCCACAAAGCGGGTTGGACTTGCTGCGGCTGGAAACTACCAGGTCGCTTCCACTGGTGGGACTTGCTTGCGGTGGTAGCCAAGGGTGAGCGTGGTACAGAATCGTGAAACGTAGGCATAATCGAGGACAGGCAGAAGGTCAGGTCAGGCTGCAGAGGTTGTGGTCGAGGGATGGTAGCAAGGCGGTACGGTACACGGAAGAGACAATCGCGGCACAGGGAACGCTTTCTCGATAGGCTATGAGGCCCTAAAGATCTGGCAGGGGACTGCCGGAGGAGGGGCCATTATATAGGATTAGCAGCCGGCAACCACAAATTACTGGCGCGCTGGTCCTTTACATTTGAGGAAGCCGGCGCACGGGCGCCCTAGAGAGCGGGGACGTGCATGCCGGCGGGCACTGGCAAGCAGCGAGTCAGGAGCGCGGTCAGGTGAGTACCCACGCTCCGGGGAGCGAGTGCGCCCACGGCCCGGCACACGGACCACGGGACCACTCACCGGGAAGCCTGCAGGGGAACGGACGCGCCCACAGCCTGACCCACGGGCTGCTGCACGGTCCATGACAGATGTGAAATGACAAAAAAAACACAGTTTTGGCGTTTCAATTTTTTTTTCTTCTACGGTGTTCAGCATACGGAATAAATGATGTTATATTTCAATAGATCGGATTTTTACGGACCCGGCGATATCAAATATGTGTAACTTTTTAATTATTTTTTTTTTTTTATTTGTAACATGGCAAAAGGGCCATGACATTTGAACTTTTAATATTTTTTTATTTTTTAAAACTTTAAAACTTTTTTTTTTTTTTTTTTTACTTTACCTTTGAGTCCCTCTAGGGCAGTGTTTCTCAACTCCTGTCCTCAGGACCCACCAACTGGTCATGTTTTCATGATCTCCCACAGATTGCACTGTGCAGCATAATTATATCACCTGTACTATGCTTAGGGAATCCAGAAAACATGACCTGTTGGTGGGTCTGAGGACTGGAGTTGAGAAACACTTCCCTAGGGTGATTCACCACTAGGGAGCACGATTGTTTCTACAACATAATGCATTTTATAGACAAGGCATTCGAGTGTACAAAGATGGCGGTTTCCCCGCTTCCTGCCTGGGGCCGGACGTGGGAAAATCGAAACATGGCAGCAATGAAAGTCTTTACAAGGTGCATGGCACTGTTTCTCCTTCAATTAGATGCTGCGATCATCTTTGCCGCGGCGTCTAAGGTGTTAAACACTCGCTGTAACCGTCGGGTGTTAACTGCAACCATCAGGTAACACCCAACGGCTGTGTAGCGGGATCTGCAATCCCGCTACAAAGCTCCTTACTGGCACTATGACGTACTCATGCGTCATATATCGGTAAGCGGTTATCCACACACACACAGAAAAAAATAACATTTAAATGTAATTTAAATATGCTTCAAAATGTATTATTGTTTTTTGTTTTTTTTAAGGAAAGCCACTTGGTAACTTAATCAGTATCAAAGTTGCTGTAACCAATATAATTGTGGCCATACTGCTCAATAAAAGATTTGACTACGAGGATCCGACCATGATGAAACTTATAGGTTTAGTTGATGAGAATTCAAAACTCTTAGGAAGCCCAAGGATCTATGTAAGTCAACATTTTATTTTCTATATAGGTATTATGAGATGTTTTTATTTTAATAAATCTCATTAAAAAAAATGAATTTTAAAAATAAAATGTTTTTAGACTTTATAAATTAGACTAGTGATATAGGAGACACCCTCTAAAAGAGTGCTGTGTGCAGTGATATTTTATGCCAAACAACAAGATGAAACCTCAGAGTCTCTCTTTTAAGTCAATGGGTTCAATCAGGTCACAGAACATAATAGTAGTTCAATATCCATAAAATCAAAATAATCAGAATTTATGTTTAGCAATGCTACTATCCTTTTTTTCTACTGTAAAACACTTTTTAAGTTAACTACTTAGCAGGTATAATGTTCGTTGGATGCAAATCAGCATTCTCTCTCCTCCAAACACGACGAGTTGTGTTTCTACCAAAAAGTTCTACTGTGGTTTCATCTGACCAGATGACATTCTCCCAATACTCTTCTGGATCATCTAAATTCTCTCCAGCAAACGTCAGATGGGCTCGGACATGTACTGGCTTAAGCAGGGGGACATGTCTGGCACTGCAGGATCTGGTGGCGTAGTGTGTTACTGATGGTAGCCTTCTTACATTAGTCCCAGCTCTCTGCAGGTTATTCACTAGGTCCCCCATGTGGTTCTGAGATTTTTGCTCACCGTTCTTGTGATCATTTTGACTCCATGGCGTGAAATTTTGCATGGAGCGCCAGTTTGCGGGAGTTTATCAGTGGTCTTGTATGTCTTCCATTTTCTAATTATTGCTGCCACAGTTGATTTCTTCACACCAAGCTGCTTGCATATTGCAGATTCAGTCTTTCCAGGATGGTGCAGGGCTACAATTTTGTTTCTGGTGTCCTTCAACAGCTCTTTGGACTTCACCATAGTGGAGTTTGGAGTGTGACTGTTTGAGATTGTGGACAGGTGTCTTTTATGCTGATAACAAGTTCAAACAGGTGCCATTACTACATGTAATGAGTGGAGGACAGAGGAGTCCCTTAAAGAAGAAGTTACAGGTCTGTGAGAGCCAGAAATCTTGCTTGTTTGTAGGTGACCAAATACTTATTTTCCACCATGAAATGCAAATATTTTCTTTCCAAATCAGACAATTTTCTGGATTAGTTTTCTCACTTTGTCTCTCATAGCCTAGATCTACCTATGGTGTCAATTACATGTCTCTCTCATCTTTTTAATTGGGAGAACTTGCACAATTGGTGGTTGACTAAATACTTGTTTCCCCCACTGTATACATTTTTCAGCTTTCTAAAGTAATGGTTGTAAAGTTTATTTTATTTTTTTTTCTTTTGCATCAATTCTCCAAGTGGAGGTCCAGCTGGTAGCAATCTTTACAGCTGTGCTCCAAGAAGAAGTATGAAAAATAGTTTTCTTCCTTCTGATAGAGAGTTAATGTATTTAGCATAAATGTTGCTATTGCATTTTTGAAATTTTGTTAAAACATTTTCTCTATTTTTCTAAAATGCATTTCAAAAATTCATATTGATTTGAATGTTTTAAAATATAATTATTTTATATTTCTTTCAGCTATACCACAGTTTTCCATACCTGTTGGACTGGCTGCCAGGAGCTCACAAAACAGTTTCTGAAAATTTCACAGAGTTTAAAAGTTTTCTCAGAGAGACACTTACAAAATATAAAAAGGAACTAGATGTAAATAACCAGAGGAACCTTACTGATGCCTTCTTAGCAAAGCAGCACAGGGTATGATTAACATTTCACTTTAATTGCCAGACAAGTGCAATGCCAGGGTTTGGGGTGGTCTGAACTCCACACTGGATTTCCCAGACACCATTGAGGTTTCACCACATGTTACTGCTCTCTGGAAAGGGTTGTTAAAGCACTGTACTCCTGAAATGGAATAAGTCCAGATAATCAGGGGTCTACAGTAAACCAGTGCACACCGCCAGGGCAATGAAGGAGTGGTTTCGTAAGAAGCATTTCAAGGTCCATGAGTGACCTAGCCAGTCCCTAAATCTCGAGCCCCATGGAAAACCACTGGAGGGAGTTGAAAGTCTGCATTGCCCAGTGACAGCCCCAAAATATCACTGCTCTAGAGGAGATCCGCATGGAGTAATTGGCCAACATACCAGCCGACCAACCAGTGTGGGCCAACCTTGTGAAGACTTACAGAAAATGTTTGACCTCCGTCATTGCCAACAAAGGATATATAACAAAGTATTGAGATGAACTTTTGTTATTGACCAAATACTTATTTTCTACCATAATTTGCAAAAAAATTATTTCCAAATCAGACAATGTCATTTTCGGGATTTGTTTTCTAATTTTGTCTCTCATAGTTGAGGTCTATCTATAATTTGAATTATAGGCTTCTCTCATCTTTTGAAGCGGGAGAACTTGCACAATAGGTGGCTGACTAAATACTTTTTTTTCCCCACTGTATTTAATGGATGAACTCAAGTGCAACACAATACAGGCAAGACACTGTGCAGCTTCTTCAGTCTCCTTCCTAGTAAACAAAGGCTTTGTGCTGAGAAAAGGCCTGGGCTTGTTGTCCCTACTTTTCTCAGAAGGCTGATATGCTAATTGAAGCACTGTTGTCCCAGTGTCTATGGCTCAGTCTTCTGGCTTGCTTCTGGGTCAAAGGGCTGCGACCGGGAGATCTGAAGCTCAGTATCTTCAGAATAGACAGGCAGTCTGGCAGAGTCTCTTCTGCTAACCACTGGTCTCTATCCGCAGAACACCTGAAGGCTCTGAATGCTAGCCTTATATACAGTTTCTAGATTATCTAGACTCTTCCACTTGGAGAGGTGGAGTGAAGAAACACAACTCTTACAAAAACATTGTTACAATTTCAGTAGCTCATACATTTGTAAAGAGCTTCCATTCTGGCTTATATGAATGACTCAGCATCTTTTCCAGACCTTCTCTCTTAAATTTAACTGTGCATCTTCTAGCAAAGTGAAAAATTACCAACTTTTCAGTCCATAGGTATCAAGTCTCAGAGTCTCTTAGTATTAACTGACTATGTGTTAACCCTTCCCACAGTGCAGATGATGTTGATGGCTTTGCATAGTAGAAATTAGGGTAAAATGCCACCTTTTTTCCTTTCTCGGGGAAACTACACAAGAAATTCCCCCAAACGGGCCCAAAATTTAAAAGAACAAAGAAACCCCCCTTCCAAAACTGCTGTCTCCCAATCGGGAAAACCCTTTGGGAAGCAAAGCCCCAAAGGGTTTCCTCTGTGTTTTTAAACCAGAATTTTCTTTTTATGGGGAAATTTTTTGCAGAAATTCAATTTTAAGTGAATGTTTTGGAGCGAAAATATTTATATAAAACACAAACGGGGGTTTCCCCCCTTTTAATTTAACTTTAAACAGTAAAAAAGTAAATGAAGATTATTCCCAAGTGCATTTCTGTAAGGGGATTTTTGTTTAATTTCGATTTTTAGAAAATTTTCCCTATTCCTGTTTAAATGTACAAAACTAGCTTGGCAAAAAACGGGGTTGATAAAAATACCCCTTTTCCCTGTATCTTATAAAATAGAGGGTACTTTTTTCTTATCTTGATTTTATTTCTACTGAAAAAAACCCAAAGCTTTTTTGTTCCCTGAACAGAGAGAGAATAAGGAATAGTTTGAGCGATTATTTTCGAAAAAGGGTTAAATGGGGCACATTTTTTTTGTTGATCAAAATTTTTAAAAATCATGCTAATTTGGGTTTAAAAATTTTTGCTTTAAATTTTTAAAATATTTTTGCCTTTTTGGAGTTTCCCTGTCTTTTTGGCGGCCAGAAAACCCAGCTTACAGAATAGAGCGGGGTGAGATGTGTGTTGCGACGTCTTTAAAGGGGGAATGTTTTATGGTTGCGATTGCTAAAAAAATCACATGCCCCTTTTTTACATAAACAGCCCTTTGTTCAGGGTTTCAGTGTTGTCAGCGCTCATAGCGTAGGTCGTGACTTGCTTTGTGCCCAAAAACGGGCTCAGCGAAATTTTTTCTTTTCTTCACAGAAAAAGTCTACTGTTAGCGTGATCCTTACAACTTATTAAAATTAAAGGGGAATTTTGAAGATTTTAGGTAGTTAGGCAGAGAATTTTAAGGGCATCTCCCGCTGTAAAGCCCGGGGGGAGGGGCGGGGGGAGGTGGGCCCCCCGGGGGCGAACAAGCAAGCTCTAAAAAGAAATTTGGTTTATATTTTCACCAGGATTTAGTGTAGACATTGCACTGAAAATACTTTATTATTAACAGTTTTCTTTTTGAAATATTTCCGGGGGGTTTTTGGGGCAGCCTGAACTTATTTTGGTTTACACATTTTTTTTCTATTTAACGCGGGCCCCCCCCCCCCTTTTTGTTAGGTGCAAAACCCCAAATTTTTTTTATCGAAATACATTTCAGATAGGTGTTTTTTTTAAATTTTTTGCCCATTCCCACTTTTTTTGTTTATAGCCACCTTGCCTTTAAAATTTTAAAATTTCCATTTAATTTTGTATCAGCCGGGTTTGGGATGGGTGCCAAAAAAAAAATTTTTTACCCAAATCCTTTTTCGATACGTTTTTTTTCCCCTTTTTGGCGCACTACAGCTTTGTTCATTGAGGCACCTTGCACTTAAATGTAAATTTCAGCAATTTTGTGGGTCCCCAAAGGTGAATTAAAAGGGTGCCAAAAAAAATTTTTTAATACCAAATTTCTTTTCAGTTTACATGTTTTTTCACTTGGGACCATTTTAAATTTTTTTTTTTTGTTTTCATTGAGGCCCCCTTGCACTTAAATGTAAATACAGCAATTTTGTAGTAAACCCCCGGTAAAAATTAAAAGGGCCCAAAAAATTCCTTTTAATACCCCAATACATTTCAGATAGTTTTTTTTTTTTAAACTTTGGTTTTTTTTTTTTTCAAACAGCTTGTTCATTGAGGCACCTTGCATTTAAAATGTGAATACGGGGCAATTTTTAGTCAACCAAAAGGGTAAAATTGGGAAAGGTGCCAAAAATCCCTTTTAATATCTGTTTACTTTTTAGAAAGGTTTTTTTTTTCATTTTTGGTCACAAGCTTTGTTTATAAAATACTTTGTAGTTAAATTTGAATACAGCAATTTAGTAGCACCACAGGTAAATTGATGGGGCCAAAAAAATACCTTTTTTACCCTTTATACATTTCAGACATTTTTTTTTTCCCTTTTGGTCATAAAGCTTTTTTTAAAGAGCTATTTTTGTATTTAAAAATTTAAATACACAATTTAGAGTCACCACAGGTGAATTGAAGGGGTTCCAAAAAAAACCTTTTTTTAAATCCTTTAACTTTCAGGACAGGTTTTTTTTTTTCACTTTTGGTCAGTCAAAGCTTTTTTTCTTAGAGCTACTTTGTATTTTAAATTTGAATACAGAAATTTTTTTAAAAAGAAAAAAAATTTTTTTTTTTTTTTTTTTTTTTTTTTTTTTTTTTTTCCCCCACGGTTTAATTGAAAATTGAAAAAAAATACCTTTTTTTAAATCCCGTATACTTTTCAGAGTTTTTTTTTTCATTTTTTGGTCATTTTAGCTTTGTTCATGGGAGTCCCTTTGTATTTTAAAATTTAAATTACAGAAAATTTAGTAGTCACCACGGTAAATTTGGGATGGGTTTCCCAAAAAAATCCCTTTTATTATCCTTTATACATTTAAACGGGGTTTTTTTTTTCCTTTTGGCAGTCAAGCTTTGTTCATAGAGCTTTTTTTGGGAAATTTTAAATTTAAATGGGCCCAATTTTTAGTGTCACCACGGTGAAAATTGTAGGTTCCAAAAAAACCTTTTATTATCCCGTATACTTTTCAGATACGCTTTTTTTATTCACTTTGGCGCGGGCCCAAAGCTTTTTTGTTTAGACCCAACCTGCATTTTAAATTTAAATCCCAATTTTTTTTTGTTTTGGGGATTTGAGAATAGCTGGGGGTTTTGCCTTTTTTTTTTAAAAAAGAGACTTTGAAAAAACTATTCCATACCTTCTTTTTTTTTCAAAAAAAAAAAACCAAAAACATGGAGCAAAAATTCAGGTGGTAAGCGAGCAAAGAGGGGGTTAGGACAGGGAAAGGTAGGGGAAACAGAGAAAGGGGGCTCATTCCAGTGCTGGCGAAAAACACGCATGCCGCAGATCGTAGTTGCAGGACCGTCAAGCCTGTCATCGCTGGGTCAGGGCCCTGGAATCTCGGGGAAAAAACAGCGTCGCCAATTTTGTCCTTCAGTGGTTTAAGCAAAACCCGCATCCAGCAGCTTTCCCCCTTGTCCCCCAGTTTTATGGCCCCAAATTCGTCAAACAGCATCATCAGCATTTCCCTCAACATGGGAAACAGCCCAAATGTCAAATGTGTTTCCCACCACTGGGGGAAATCCATTTTCTGAGGGCCTCTTTTAGACAAAATGGGTTTTGGGGGCAAAGGCATGTTAAAAATAAAAGGCCAAAGGGATGGTTTTCTTTTGCTTGACGCCAGTTACTGATGCCTTCCCAAAGGGGGAGAAGGGAAACCCGGGAGTTGGAAAAATCCCGGGCGGGACGGCAACGCCTTGCAACCCTCTTGCTTGTAGCCCCCAGGTCCTGGATGCAAAAAAGTCAGGAAGACGAAAATCACCTGTGTTGATGTTTATGATGAAAGGGCATTGCGGAACCAACGTGGGCTTTTCAGCAGGAAAATTTTCTTGCGAGCGCTTCATCACTGGGCGAGGAGGAAAACATAGGGGGAGTGGGCAGTACTGGTCCCCCCTCAAAAAGGGAGAGGGGGGTCCCCAGAATTCAGTGATATGATTCCCCCAGCCAAAAGATCAGCGCAAACCCCCCTTTCCCCGCTTATCGCCGTCAAAAAGGGCCAGGGGCCTCTCAAGCCTGGGGGTTCTTTGAGCCAAAAATCTATTCACCCAGCGATTTTATTTTGGGCCCCCTTTGCCGGGGAAACGCATAAGTAGAGGGGGAAGAAACCCTTTGGGGGTTTTTTTAAAACCCACCAACATGGCTAGTCACATGAACGAATTCATTAGTTGAAATGGAGGGAAACACTTGGCCAAAAAAGGCCCGACCGACGCCGGGGCCCCCAACCAATGTCACACCCCCTGTCTCCCCCTCCTCCTCCTCCCCACCACCAAAACATTCCTCAGGGTTCCCATGTCTCTCAGGTCATGATCAGGGATCAGCCCCGCTTCAGCCTCCACTGCGCCCGAGACCCCCAGGGAGCACCAAAAAGGGGCCCATCCCACCCCCTTTTCCTTTCCCCCAGTTTTTAAAGCCTGCACCCGTTTCAGCCCGGGCCCAAATCCCAGAAGCCAGCCTTCTGCCCTTTCCCCCTTTGGGGAAATAGAAGAAACCCCTTTTTTCCCAAACCCCTCCCAAAGCCAAAAGCCTGAAAAGTCGGGGATTTTCCAGGCTTTTTGGGTTTTTGGAAAATTTTCCTTTTCCCTTTTGGACACGTTTGGGGTTCCCCCACGCTTTGGGGGTTGCCGCCCCCAATACCAGAGCCCAGCAGGCATTTTTTTGCCCCGGGAAAAACCGTCCCGCCCTGGCCAGGCCCCGGGATCTAAAAATTTAAAACGCGTTGTCTGCATTGTGTTTCCGGGAAAAATCCATCTCCCCCACCGACACATTTGGGCTAGTAAGGGACAGCCAAGGGCCCCTAATCTCTGTGACAGGGTAAATGGGGGAGCTGGGTTTGATTCTCCGGTCATGACGGTGGGCTCTCAGGCTCGGCGCACGCTCTTCAAAACCCCAGGGATTTTGGGGCCAAAGGGGTCTTTCCCCCAAGGTCCTCTGGTGGGATCACGTTTCCCAAAAAAACCAGGCCGTTTAAATTAATCTGTCTTGGAGAACCCTCCAAAACACTTTTCAGGAGTGTGGACGGGTCTCCGAAAAGAACCGAGGGAGGCTGGTTGCCAGAACCCTTGTGCCAGGCAAGGTTTGGGGTGCGATAACGGGGAAAATCGCGGCCGCCCTTAAAATTGGTAGGGTGGGGCACATCCCTTCCAGCAAATGTATGAAACCCTTTTCGTTTCCCGAAATTTTAAAAGCTACCTGGGTCTGGACTGCCTGCTGAGGAAGGCTCGGGAAATCTAAGTTTTTCCCCTTTCCCCCGTTCGCACCCCGGGTTGTTTCCCCCCTGGCTGCGTTTTAAAATGTCAGCTCGGCCCCCCCCGTCCCCCGTCTCATTTTGACGTGGCAACACGTGGAATTCCCCCCTAAAATTTCTCCAGCGATTGTGGGGAGCAGTGCCCTTTCCATTTTTGCAGTACGGGAAAACACATGCTGACAAGCAGCGGGGGGGACCTCCCGGGGTTGAGCCACCCCAGAGTGGAGGCAGGGTGAAAGAGGGTCTGCACCTTTCCCTTTCCATTTTTTAAGAAGCCACCAAAAAAGGTTTTATTTCGGACGGATGCCCTTGTCAGCATGGGGCCAAAGTGGTGATTCCCCAGTTCTGGGAAAGATTGTTTTGGGCAAATCTTTAAAAAACAGGTCCCGCCCGTTCGGAGGAGGGGAAAGGACACGATGCGGAAAAACGGAGCCCTTTCTCTTTCCCTCGAATCCCCAAGGCCCGACAGTTTCTTTAATTTTAAAGGTCTTCATTAGGGGAGTGGTTCGGGGCCAGGGGTTTTTTCAAGGCAGCTCATCAGCTCTCAGGGTGCATCATCTCAGGCAAGTCAGGGCTTTTTGTTGGGAAACTGTGCTGGGGAAAACCGGAGGGGGAGGGGGTGTTCCTAGACACCCCTTAAAAAACGTCCCTGCCTTGGAAAAAAAGGGTTTGGGGCCCCAAAATTTAGGCGGAGGAGGAAGATGAGGAAAAAAACCTTTGCTAGTGCCCCCCGAAACCCAAAAGGCTTGGAAAACAAGCATCCATCTCTCACATGAGTGCTTGGGTGCTCCATTTCCTCCCAAAAATATCCCCGCATTAACCATCAAAATGAACCCAAAAGTTACGGGGGGCCACCCCCCTGGACCCCGGGGACAAACAAAACTCCGCACCCTTTCCCTTCCCCCCACCCAAAAAGAATTTAAAAGCAGGAAATGGAGAACCCTTTCTGATTGATTAACGGAGAAATCCCGTTGCGTCCCGATTCACGTTCTTCAAATGTCACGGTGGAAAAAAACAAAAAGCGACGTGACACAGTAGATGCCAAGTAGCCCTTTGCAGCAGCCGCACAGCAGGCAAGGTGGCAGAAAACCTTAAAGGGGGGACCTCGGCAATCTTTATTTACCACTTCACCCAAAAAATGCAATGAGGGCCCCACCCTTTTAACCCCAAGAGACCAGCTTAAGATCCGGTGCACGACTATCTGGTCTCCAACACCGATGTTTTTGGATGTTTTTCCGGGGGCCCAATAGACTTTTTGGTATCCCCAAAAAGGAAGAATTGGGGCCCCAGGGTCGCTCGCCACGCCTTTGGGGTGTTTTCCCGCCCAGCAGCCCGGTTTATATCTGAGCGGACCTTCAGCACAGCTGGAGGGGGTCATTACAGGGCAAAAGCATCCGGGGTTTTCCCCCAGATAATGTGGGGTCGTTTGAATTTCATTTAAGATGAATCCCGGCCCGGGCTCCCATGTGTTGTGGCCCAATTTTCCGGGGGCACCGATTTTTGCCGGTCTAATTCACATTTCTGCAAAAAAAAGAAATTTTCCCTTTTAAAACTTTTTTTAAAATGATCATTTTTTACTGCAATTTTTTTTCTTTTTTCCCCAACAGTTCATTTTGTGGTTTTGCTTGTGTTTGAGACTCTAAAAGACAGCAAGGTTTCATGACAACACCGTATTCCATTAACTCACTTTATCTTTAGAAGTTTTCGCATTGTCAATGGTTTTGATGTCATGTTGCTGTGAGATACAGCTATAGTTATGGTCCTTTGGAACAGAAATTTGGCTTCTAAGTGGCATTTCTCCATCACAATTTTTAATAGTGGCTGAGAAGTCATATTTATAATTTTTCGGGGTCATGTTGCTGTGAGAAAAAGATCTAATAATGGTCCTTTGGAAAAGAAATGTGGCTTCTAAGTGGCATTTCTCCCTCACAATTTTTAACAGTGGCTGAGAAGTCATTTTTATAATTTTTTGGGTCATGATGCTTGAAATGCAGCAATACTACAGGTCCTATTCTAGAAAATGTTGTTTCTAACAGACATTTGTTCTTCACAATTGTCCAAAGTGGCTCAAGGGTCATGCTTTGAATTTTTGGGGGCATTTTGCTGTGACATGCAGCTATACTACAGGTCCTATTATTAAAAAAAAATGTTGTTTCTAACAGACATTTTTTCTTCACAATTGGGCCAAAGTGGTCAAGGGTCATGCTTTGAATTTTTGGGGGCATTTTTCTGTGACATGCAGCTATACTACAGGTCCTATTCAAAAAAATTTTGTTTCTAACAGACATTTGTTCTTCACAATTGTCAAGAGTGGCTCAAGGGTGATGGTGCTGTCAGAAACAGGAAAGGTAGGGGCATGTTAAAGGACACATATTGCAAAAGGACTTGTTTTTGCAAGATCTTTAAACATAGCTCTCAATCCCTGTATTGAGACAACCCAAATTTTAAAACAATTAAAAAGAGAAACAAAGACATGGTGGGATTCCATCCTATTTTAAAATGTGTTTTCTAGAATTAAACTACTAAAAAACTTTTCATGTACAAAATAGCTGGTAAAAAAAATTCCTCTGAATTGTACAAGGGAGGTACAGGAAAACTTGACCAGATGTAGGTTTTCAGAGGACATGGAGTATGGAGCAGGACAGAGAACAAAGTCAGAGACAATTTCCTCCAGCACTTTGACCAAACTGACAACAAGAATGCCAACACCAAGGGCACCTGGGGGAACAGGAGCGTTAACCACCAGTATTTTCAAGTGAAGCTCAATTGGCCGCACTCTACGGGGCTAGCAAGCGCTACCCAGGACAGGGACAGTAATGTCCAGTGAAACTAAAAAGGTGGTTGAAAAATCCTTTTTTCCCGGGCC
>JAODAL010026082.1:0-57391 GCA_025379985.1 Phyllomedusa bahiana
GTGACTTGACTGTGTAGGAGAAAATACTGTGCTTCAGTGCGGCACCATACTATGGACTGCACAATACCAACCTACAGGGACTCCGTGTGCCCATATCCTTGTCCATGCAAAAGATTTCCGCCTTAAGTGGATGACAGAGTATTCAAATAAGCTGAAGACAGCTGTAAATTATGTATGGCAACAACATGGTTTAATGGGGCTGAAGGGTTAATCAGGATGTTTATCCAAGCGGCCCCGTCCATTCCGTTACATCATTGGCATTTGGACTTACAGGACCTGCGACTTCTCCCAACTTGTCTGGTTTAGTAAATCCTTGTGTCCCCTGCAAAATAATTCTGGAGCATCTGCCTTTAGCTCCGTGTTGTGCTGTTCCTCTGCTATTCATCCTAAAAATGTATTAAAGAATCTCTCAGCGCTGATTGGACAGTGTCAGACTGTACGGGGACCCTTCACCAATTGGTGACACCCATCTGACACATTCAGTAATGCATTTCTAGGAGGAATAACAGAAACAAACATACAAGAGCTAGAAGAGAAATGCCAAATAGTATTTCACAGGGAACAAAAAAAATGTGAATACAAAATAGTGGGCCTTGTATAACTGAGCACTGTAAGATGTCTTTGTTGCCCATAGAACCCAGAGCTCATAGAAACCCAAATCGGGGCCCTTTTTTTTTTTCCAAAAAATTTAAAGCTGAGCTCTGATTGGTTGCTATGAGCTCCGATTGGTTTCTATGGGCAACAAAGACAGGCTTACTGCTAGACCGTTGTCATGCATACATAAGGCCCACTGTCCACAGGATAGGCCTAGACAATCCCAGCCCTCCACTAAAAAGTCCCCCAGCCCAGCACCACCCCACTACTCGGATACAGCGGGTGCTGCAGTGCCGATTTTCTTGCATAACCTACTAAACATATGGCAGACTGTAAATTAGCTTCAATAAAACCTCCAGGTCCTATTGCACTGTAGTCCCTCAGCTGCTTCTGTATCTCCTATTGACGATAATGGAGAATGCCGGCGGCCACCCCTGCTGTGGCACAGCACAACCCATAACTGGGCCCAAAAGTAGAATCCCTGCAGACATTTACAATCCTTTCCCAGACCTCCTGACCCCTATGGAAATAAAGCCCGGGCCCCCAGCTCTTCCTGTCCATTCCAGGCCCCCCCCTGACACCTCTCTTTAGTACATACAGTCCACATGCATTCTCCTTTGCTTAGAAATACAGTTCCCATGTTATTCAACATGAGGAAAACAACCGACATGTGGGGGCTACACCGTTCCCCCTTTCCCAGGAAAAACCAAAGTGAAACACGAAACAGGGAAGATTTCTAATGTTCCAGAACGTAATCCTGGTCCTTTCCCGGGGACAGGGCATCAACATCAGATGAACAGCCCCACCGGCCCCTCTCATGAGCGCTGGGTCCCCATCATTGTTTGCAAGGCACAGCGCTGCACATTTATACAGGCCGTGTCTGGTACTGCAACTTACCACAGATCAGTGCCATCATGTAAGGTGCCAGACACAGCACCGCATTTTTGTCATAGCCGTGTCTGGTACTGCAGCTTTCCACATACCAGTCCTATCATGTGAAGCACCAGGCACAGCGCTGTACATTCTGTTGTGGCCGTGCCTGGTACTGCAGCTCACCACAGTCCTATCATGTGAAGCACCAGGCACAGCGCTGTACATTCTGTTGTGGCCGTGCCTGGTACTGCAGCTCACCACAGTCCTATCATGTGAAGGACCAGGCACAGCGCTGTACCTTCTGTTGTGGCCCTGCCTGGTACTGCAGCTCACCACAGTCCTATCATGTGAAGCACCAGGCACAGCGCTGTACATTCTGTTGTGGCCGTGCCTGGTACTGCAGCTTACCACATACCAGTCCTATCATGTGAAGTACCAGGCACAGCGCTGTACATTCTGTTGTGGCCCTGCCTGGTACTGCAGCTTACCACAGTCCTATCATGTGAAGCACCAGGCACAGCGCTGTACATTCTGTTGTGGCCCTGCCTGGTACTGCAGCTCACCACATACCAGTCCTATCATGTGAAGTACCAGGCACAGCGCTGTACATTCTGTTGTGGCCCTGCCTGGTACTGCAGCTTACCACATACCAGTCCTATCATGTGAAGCACCAGGCACAGCGCTGTATATCTTATAGTGCCCGTGTCTGGTACTACAGCACAGCACACAGCGCTGTACATTCTGTTGTGGCCGTGCCTGGTACTGCAGCTCACCACAGTCCTATCATGTGAAGTATCAGGCACAGCGCTGTACATTCTGTTGTGGCCGTGCCTGGTACTGCAGCTTACCACAGTCCTATCATGTAAAGTACCAGGCACAGCGCTGTACATTCTGTCATGGCCATGCCTGGTACTGCAGCTTACCACAGGACAGTCCCAACATGTTAAAGGGGTTTTGCCAAGAAGTGAGTTCCTTACATAAGAGGTTAATACTCCTCTCTTGAGGCTTGAAAAAGGGGCGGTTGTGTTTCTGTGTTTAAAAAAACAAGTACCTCCTCTGTGATGTCATCGCTCCACCTCTCATGCAAGTTCTGATTATTTCATCTCCTTGTACTGAGAAAAACATTGTTTGGCTAATCCACAGAGCAGAACTGTATTGTGCACAAGCTATATGCATTTTATTTCTCCCTCTTCTGTGCTCAGGAGAGAAGATAAGCTCAGCAGGCAGTGTCTTTCACTCCTTCACAAAGGGGGAGAGGGGTGAGCAGGGAGCATCTACATGTTTACTCAGATAATTACATTACAACCAGTGGATTCGCTATACAAAAGATAAAGAATCTTTCTCCCCAGCCCCTTCAAAGCTCATTCATGCTCCCTGCTGTCAGATAAGAAGTGCAAACACGGCCAGATCAGCTCCTGGTCATATCTAATGTAAACTGTCAGGAAACCAAGGGCATGTAAGGAAGGCTGTAGCTCTCACATGATTCACTTTTTTTAATGACATATATTTAGAAAAGTGATTAAATACCCATTTTGGAGGATCCCACGTCAACATTACATCGTGGCAAAACCCCTTTAAGTACCAGGCAAAGCAGCAACAAAATGTGCATAATCATCAGTATTAAGGTCCGGCTAAGCCTTTACTGTCTGCTCCTCAGGACCCCCGCTGATCTGCACAGGGAAGGGATTGCAGAAGACTGAAATAAAGATCTAATCATGCTGAACTTTCTAAAACGCCAACGTCATCATCATGATTTGCACATCTTGGGAGCCGTACTCAGTGCTGTACAGTGAACACTTCTGTTCCCCTGAATCTCAATGTCATGAATAAAACATCTAAGTAAATAAGAAGCCCTGATTGCTTACAGACACAAGCCGTGACATTGACGTCGGCCTCCTCTTCCACAGGACACGGCGTCTGCTGTTCCCTCCACGCTGCTGCACATGCACTGCACCATAGCTGGCCGCTGCACATAATGGGGCCAATCACCAATGTCATAGGAAGCAATCAGCAGAACAAGGAGTCATCCATGGATGAGGACACCGGCGTCACCATCTACCTGACACCGCTTCTGTGTCAATGAGACAGGAACAGAAGAGCAAAGGAGAAAGGCAGCGACATCAAAGAGCAGCCGGGCCCCTCCCGAGACCAGCGCTGCGGGGGTTCCAGGTACTTCATGAGCGACTCCCTGCAATGACATTGCTCCAATGACAGGACACTTGACATAGGTGGCGCCGGATCATTGTGCATACTAGCCTGTACCATACATTGAGTGCGGCTACATACACATCAGTATGTGCCTGTAGTCACTCAAAGAGGTTTTTGCCCCCTATATTTCTGATAGAGGACGACACCTAATAAAACTTTCCCACTGAGGCCTCATGCACACGGCCACATTCAGCATTGATCATGAATATGACACCCACTGGTGCAATCAGCGCCCACCGAGCCTCCAAATCTACAGACCCCAAAAGAAAGACAAAAGTGGCGCGCTCCATCACATCCCATAATACAGATCTGTCCGTCCCTGCCAGCAATGCTTCTAGGAGGGAATACAGCGCCTCGTGCAGTGGCCTGCAGTAAGATGATGAAGCGGGCACATACAGTGTGCCATGGCGCACACCAAGGCGGCCTATGAATCGGACACGTAGCTTGGGCCCATAGCAGGCCCTGTGGTCATATGCACGCGACACATACAGCAGCAAGCAAACAATGTAAGGCTCCGACTACACGGCAGTGATTTCCTGCTGGATTTTTAAGTATCTAGAATCCACAAAAATCCAACTGTAAATCGTCCCCATAGACTGCAATAGAAAATCCGAGATGTAATCTACACAGCTCAGATTTCAAATCTGAAAACCGGGTCAAAGAAGTTGGGGCAGCATGTATGAACGGGGCTGTGCCAGGAGTGTTTTCAGCCCAACATCAGACACAGCCCCGTTTGCATTAGTGAAAAGCCTCCCGCGGCACTATGTAATGCGCCTGATTTTGGGGGGCATCCAGGAGATGGGGTGCACTAGAGCCGTAAGAAGCTATAGATTTATAGCTTCAGTACAGCAATTCCAGGTGCATTACTGCTGGAACAGGTAGAGCACTTTCAGAGTGGTTTACCCGAGTCACAAATGTCTTCTTAGCGCTAGAATGCGCCTGATTTATGACCCGCAGTAGAGCAGGTTCATAAATCAGGCGCATTCTATGCTATTATAATGCGCATGCAGGGCGACACTCCACAATTTATGCGATTAAAAAAGGCATAGAACGCGCATGAGTTATGAACCCGCTGCACAGCGGGTCTTAAATCAGGCGCATTCCAGCTCTTGCACAACAGTTCGGATCAGGTATACCACTTTGAAAGTGCTCTGACTGTAATGCACCCAGAAATGCCGTAGCGAAGCTATAAATATGTAGCTTCACTGCGGTTCTAGTGCGCCCCACCTCCCTCCTGTAATGCGCCCCAGAGTGGCATGTGGGAGATTTGAAGATGTATGAATGGGGCTGTGCTGGATATCGGGCTGTAAAGAAGCCAAAATTCATACGTCGCCCTTAGAACAGGTTCTATAATCCATCGTATTTCCCATGAAAACAGATTATAGTACTGTTCAATTGAATGGGATCCCGAAATCCGAAAACTGCGGCAAATATCGAGCCAAAAAGTGAAAAGCCAAGTGTAAAATATTGGTTGAATTCTGATTAGAATCTGACTATTTTGTCCTTGCCGCGTGGACACAGCCTAAGACCGAATTCTCACAGGACAGATTTGCTACAGAAATTCTGCTGACAAATCCACAACAGATTTTGGTGCAGATTTTACCCTATTCAAGTCAATGAAAGTTAGGAACAAATCCAGAATTGAAATCGACATGCTGCAAAAATGCACCCCACAAGCTGATCCTGGAATCTGCTGCGCTGGGCATTCACCCTATGGCTGAATCAACAGGAGACGGATTTGATGTACATTTTGTCGCTGATTCTACTACAATTTCCCTACACTGACAAGAATGGGAGAAGAAAAAATCTGCACCAAAATATGTAGATCAACCTTTGCTGTGGATTATGGCTCCCACTGAATTCAATGTTGAAAAATGTGCAGTAAAACCCATAATAAATTGGCACCAAATTCCACAGCAAATCCCTGTACATGGGAGGGATCTAGTTGTGGATTTTAGTGCAAATTTTTATACAATGACTAATTATAGAAGGCAAAATCCGCAGCAGATCTGCCCCGTATGAACAAACCCAAAGATTAGGTTCACACACAGTGAAAATTGGCCTCTGCAGATTCTGCCATCAAGCCGCACGTGGATTTGGTTTCAACATTGACAGTGGTGAAATCTGTGGTGAAAATCCAAGACAAATCTGCAACACAAATTAGTAAATTTGAGAATCTGCAGCATCTTCAAACCTCCAAGTTTCTAAAAAGTTATACAGCTGCCATAACCCACTGCGGATTATACCGCTGCCCCTCTGCAGCATGTCAGCCATGGAAGTCAGTGTGCGGCAAAAACTCTCGGGACCCATATCTGTATATTAGAGACACTGGCACAGGTGCAAGTCATACACAGCACCTAAAAAAAACAGATTATGGGTCGTGGTCATTCTATATTGTGCTTCTCCAGATTATACACCATGCAACGGTCATTACACATTGTGCTTGTCCAGATTATACACCATGTAGCGGTCACTATATATTGTGCTTGTCCAGATTATACACCATGTAGCAGGCATTACACTAAGTGCATGACCAGATTATAGACTATATAGCGGTCACTATATATTGTGCTTGTCCAGATTATACACCATGCAACGGTCATTACACATTGTGCTTGTCCAAATCATACACCATGTAGCAGTCATTACACATTGTGCTTGTCTAGATTATAGACCATATAGCGGTCCTTACACATTGTGCTTGTCCAGATTATAGACCATATAGCGGTCATTACTCATTGTGCTTGTCCAGATTATAGACCATATAGCGGTCATTACACATTCTGCTTGTCCAGATCATACACCATGTAGCAGTCATTACACATCGTGCTTGTCTATATTATACACCTTTTAGCAGTCCTTACACATTGTGCTTGTCCAGAGAATACACCTTATAGCTGTCATTACACATTGTGCTTGTCCAGATTATACACCATGTAGCGGTCATTACACATTGTGCTTGTCTAGATTATACACCATGTAGCGGTCACTATATATTGTGCTTGTCCAGATTATACACCATGTAGCGGTCACTATATATTGTGCTTGTCCAGATCATACACCATGCAACGGTCATTACACATTGTGCTTGTCCAGATTATACACCATGTAGCAGTCATTACAATGTGCTTGTCCAGATTATAACATATAGCGTCACTATATATTGTGCTTGTCCAGATTATAACCCATGCAACGGTCATTACCATTTGCTCGATTATAACCATGCAACGGTCATTACCATTTTGCTTTCCAGATTATACAACCATGTAGCAGATTACACCATTTGCTTGTCCAGAGTATAACACAGTAGCGTCATTACACATTGTGCTTGTCCAGATTAACACCATGTACGTCATTACACATTGTGCTTGTCCAATTATACCCATGTAGCAGTCATACACATTGTGCTTGTCAGATTAACAACCCTGAGCAGTCATTACATATTGTGCTTGTCCAGATTATACACCATGTAGCGGTCACTATATATTGTGCTTCTCCAGATTATACACCATGTAGCGGTCACTATATATTGTGCTTCTCCAGATTATACACCATGTAGCAGTCATTACATATTGTGCTTGTCCAGATCATACACCATGTAGCGGTCATTACACAATGTGCTTGTCCAGATCATACACCATGTAGCAGTCATTACACAATGTGCTTGTCCAGATTATACACCATGTAGCAGTCATTACACAATGTGCTTGTCCAGATTATAACCATTAGCGGTCATTAAATTGTGCTTGTCCAGATTATACACCATGTAGCGGTCATTACACTTTGTGCTTCTCCAGATTATAGACCATGTAGCAGTCATTACACAATGTGCTTCTCCAGATTATACACCATGTAGCGGTCATTACACTTTGTGCTTGTCCAGATTATAGACTATATAGCGGTCACTATATATTGTGCTTGTCCAGATCATACACCATGTAGCGGTCATTACACAATGTGCTTGTCCAGATCATACACCATGTAGCAGTCATTACACAATGTGCTTCTCCAGATTATACACCATGTAGCGGTCATTACACTTTGTGCTTGTCCAGATTATAGACTATATAGCGGTCACTATATATTGTGCTTGTCTAGATTATACACCATGTAGCAGTCATTACACATCTTGCTTGTCCAGATTATAGACCATGCAGCGGTCATTACACATTGTGCTTGTCCAGATTATACACCATGTAGCGGTCATTACATATCGTGCCGGTCTGTGACCCAGTAAACAAATGACAGAATAGACCACCCCCGGGTACAGGCAGCAGAGCCTTCCACAACCTGGAATATAAGGGAAGAGGAAACTACTGATCTTCACTCGATTTTTTCCTGGATCATAAATTGCAGAAAAGTATAAACATGAAAATCTCAACAAACTGCAAAGTCTGAACGAGGCCTCAACAGATTTCACCGTTCACACCGACAAGTCTTGCCCCAGTGTGGCCCGTCCTCTGCCCGCACCTGGAGGGGGCCCCGGCTGGCACACCGGATGCAGGGCTGACTAGGGAATCACCTCTTTATTACACAAGAAATGTGACAGGCAGCTTCCAGAACGGATGTGATCGATCGCACCTCCCTTTACTGACGCGCTCCATAAATCTACTGCAAAAACCTCAACATTTACTGTCCACAAGCCCTGGCAGGATCGCGCTGCCCCCTCCCCGCTGAGCCTGGGTACAGTGGCACTGGTCTCTGCCAGCAATGAGGACGAGGCAGGAAGTAGTTAATGGAGCACAAGCTCCTTATTGTTTGCCTGTCAATGAAGCAGCCAGAGCGAGACCAGCTGATCCCCATTCACTGCCACTAAAGCCATTCACAGCGGCAACATTTCCTCCTGACGGTGCGGCCCTGGCACAACGACTGGGGACCGGCAGGAGCGGCGTGTCCCTCTACAACCCGCCAGAAGCAAGAGGGAACACATCCTGACTGCATGGGGTGATGGCCCCAATATCTGACACCAGCGCTCTCCTCACTGCACACACTCTACAGGGTCGAGCAGATGCCATCATCACCATCTATAGGACACGGTTTACACTCACATCATTGTATATCATGACAGCCGGGGCAAGTGGGAGGTTGTCATAACATGTGTGACCCCAATATCTGACACCAGCGCTCTCCTCACCCTCTATAGGGTCGAGCAGATGTCATCATCATCTATAGGACACTGTTTACACTCGCAAGTCATCAACACTCCCATCATTGTATATCACAACAGTCGGGTGGTGTTGTGGGTGGGGGGGGGGGGGGTTGTCATAACATGTGTGACCCCAATATCTGACACGCCTCTCACCCTATAGGGCAAGCAGTACATCATCATACATCTATAGACACGGTTTACACTCACTCTTGTAATCATACCGGGGCAGTGGGAGGTTGTCAACGTGTGACCAATTTGACACGCTTCCTCACCCTCTATAGGTCGGCATCATCATCATCTATAGGACACTGTTTACACTCGCATGTCATGGTTATGGGACAGTCACATCATGACAACTGGATTAGAAAGAGGGTGGGGGGAGGCCTGTCCATAGCACCTGTGGCCCCAATATCTGACACCATCAGATGCCATCACCACAACCGCCTATAGGACATTCTTTGCATTCTCATGTCATGATTATCAACAATCACATCATTGTATACCATGACATCGGATTAGAATGGAGGGTGGGTAGATAACATGACCCCAATATCTGACACCAGTGTTCTCCTGACCGTAAGGTTGACAAGCAGACACCACCATCTATAGGAGGCTGTTCACACTCTCGTGTCATATGTTGATGTGAGTGTCCCATAACCATATCATGAAATGGGATTAGAAGGGGGGTCCGTAATATATGTGACCCCACTATGTGACCCCAGCGCTCTCCTCAGCGCACACCTTCTGTAGGGTCAGGCAGGTACCATCTACAGGAGGCTGCTCACACTGTGGTGTCCTAGTTAGGGGACAGTCACATCATATCATGACATGGGATTAGAGGGGGGGTCCGTAATATATCTGACCTCAGCGTTCTCCTGACCGTACCCCATCTATAAGGTTGACAAGCAGACACCACCATCTACAGGAGGCTGTTTACACTCTCGTGTCATGGTTATGGGACAGTCACATCACGACATGAGATTAGAGGGGGGGTCTTTAGTATATGTGACCCCAATGTTCTCCTCAGCGCACACCATCCATAGGGTCAGGCAGGTACCATCTACAGGAGGCTGCTCACACTGGTGTCCTGGTTCGGGGACAGTCATATCGTGACATTAGCGGGGCTCCCGGGCCGGGCACACACAGGTGGCGGCGGCGGCTCGGGTCTCGCCGTGGCTCCGGTGAATGGAGGTGACAAGTCATGGATGACAATGTTACTATGAGACAACTCCGAGGAAATCTAGAAGCCTCTGAATAGCAACAACCGAGGCGCTAACAATAGAGAGGCGGCTGCGCGGTGTCAGGGGCCGAGCACCATGCATCTCGATAGGAAACAAGACGACGACATGGAGGCGGCCGCCGATGTCATTCCCACCAAACAGCAGCAGCGGTGAGAGCGCCACATCCGCCGCGGCCCGAGTCGCGATGGCGCAGAGCTCAGTGTCGCGATATCCCGGCGCCTGTCACAGCCCGTCTGCCAGCAGCACACAAAAGACAGAGCCGAGCACCCGCGCCCCGCGGCCTCCCACACCCGCCACCCGCTGCCTACCTGCCGTGGAACCAGTCCTTGCAGGCGTCGCACTCGATCATGAAGCGGGTCACGTCGTAGGGCAGGCGGCAGATGCAGTACACAGGCACCGTCGCCATGTTAGATCCCCGCTCACAACAACACTCCCAGGGAGGGACTGGCAGGACACCGGGGAGGCAGGGAGGGGGCGCACGGCGGAGAGGCGGGAGGACGAGCCGCCCCCGGGACGCCGGATCCGGACACAATGCGGGCAAAAATGCGGGAAAGTTTCCGTGGGCTCTCCCCGAGCTCCTCCCGGATCAGAGCGAGGGAGGCGGCGGCTGAGCGGGGCTCGGAGCGGGGACAGGCTTTGTCTGTGTGCCCCCTGGTGACAGCTCTACACAAGCCCGGATACACTGCGCTGCACATGCTGCTGTATAGCGTGACACAGCTGTGTATACAACACTGCAACACGCTGCCTGTAACTGCGCTGCACACGCTGCCTGTAACAACACTGGACATGCGCTGTATACACACTGCTGCCTGTATACTGCACTGCACACTGCTGCCTGTATACAACACTGCCCTGCTTAACACAGTGTTGTATACAACACTGCACACTGCTGCCTGTATACAACACTGCTGACTGTATACAACACTGCACATGCTCCTGATAAGCGCTGCACACAGCTGCCTGTATACAACACTGCACACTGCTGCCTGTATACAACACTGCTGCCTGGATAAAGCACTGCACACTGCTGCCTGGATATAGCGCTGCACACTGCTGCCTGTATACAACACTGCACACTGCTGCCTGTATACTGCGCTGCACACTGCTGCCTGTATACAACACTGCACACAGCTGCCTGTATACAAGACTGCACTGCACACAGCTGCCTGTATATAACACTGCACACAGCTGCCTGTATATAACACTGCACACAGCTGCCTGGATATAACACTGCACACTGCTGCCTGGATATAGCGCTGCACACTGCTGCCTGGATATAGCGCTGCACACTGCTGCCTGTATACAGCGCTGCACACTGCTGCCTGTATACTGCACTGCACACTGCTGCCTGTATACAACACTGCACACTGCTGCCTGGATATAGCGCTGCACTCTGCTGCCTGTATACATCACTGCACACTGCTGCCTGGATATAACACTGCACACTGCTGCCTGGATATAGCACTGCACACTGCTGCCTGTATACAACACTGCACACTGCTGCCTGTATACAACACTGCACACAGCTGCCTGGATACAACACTGCACACTGCTGCCTGGATACAACACTGCACACAGCTGCCTGTATACAACACTGCACACTGCTGCCTGGATACACCACTGCACACTGCTGCCTGGGTAAAGCGCTGCGCACTGCTGCCTGTATACAACACTGCTGCCTGTATACAACACTGCACACTGCTGACTGTATAGAACACTGCTGCCTGGATACTGCGCTGCACACTGCTGCCTGGATATTGCGCTGCACACTGCTGCCTGGATATAGCACTGCACACTGCTGCCTGTATACAACACTGCTGCCTGTATACAACACTGCACACAGCTGCCTGGATATAGCACTGCACACTGCTGCCTGTATACAACACTGCACACTGCTGCCTGTATACAACACTGCACACTGCTGCCTGTATACAACACTGCACACAGCTGCCTGTATACAACACTGCACACCGCTGCCTCTATATAACACTGCACACAGCTGCCTGGATATAACACTGCACACAGCTGTCTGGATATAACACTGCACACAGCTGTCTGGATATAACACTGCACACAGCTGCCTGTATACAACACTGCACACAGCTGCCTGGATATACGCACTGCCCCAGCTGCCCTCTATACAACACTGCACACAGCTGCCTGGATATAACACTGCACACAGCTGCCTGTATATAACACTGCACACAGCTGCCTGGATATAACACTGACACGCTGCCTGGTATATCATGCAACAAGCTGCCTCATATAACACTGCACAAAAGCTGCCTGTATATAACACTGCACACTGCTGCCTGTAATACAACACTGTGCCTGATTGCCCACACTGCTGCCTGTAATAAACACTGCAAAACTGTGCCTTTTACACTGCACACGCTGCCTTGTAATGCACACTGCTGCTGTATAAACACTGACACACCTGCCTGACAAACACTGCACACAGCTGCCTGGTATACACTGCACACTGCTCCCTGTATACAAACGAACTGTCTGTTAAACACACACCTGCCCGACCTGCACACAGCTGCCTGTTTTACACACTGCACACCTCTGCCTGTATACAACACTGCTAGCTGGATATGCACCACACTAGCTGCCTGGATATAGCACTGCACACTGCTTATATAACACTGCACACACCCCCTATCACTTGCACACAGCTGCCTGAATATAACACTGACACTGCTTATAACAAACACTGTATACACACTGACACTGGCCATACAACTGACACTGCGCTATATACACTGATACAACTGACCATATAACCACTCACACACTGCTCCCTGTATATAACACTGCACACAGCTGCCTGTATACAACACTGTACTCACAGCTGCACTGTACTATACACCTGCACACAGCTGCCTGTTGCACTTATTTAACAACACTGCAATCTATAAACTGAACACACTGTGCCTTATACTGACTGACACAAGCATGCCTGCTATACACTGACCGCACTGTATAACACTACATCACAGCTCCTCTATAACACTGTACTAACACGTACACACACAGCTGCCTGTATATAACACTGTACTCTGTATACAAAACTGTACTACACACTGCACTGCACACAACACTGCACACTGTCCATATACATGCACACACCTGCCGACTTATACAACACTGTACTACACACTGCTCCCTGTATATAACACTGCACACAGCTGCTGTATAAACACTGATACTGTACTACAAACAGCTGCTCTATAACTGCACTTCACACAGCTGCCTGATATTAGCACTAACACACTGCCTGAATCTGTACTACAACACTGTACTCACTACACTGACACCTGCTTATAACACTACACAGCTGCACGGAAAATACAGTAACACTATACTCTGTATACAACACTGTATTACACACTGCACTACACACAGCTGCCTGGCTATAACACTGTAATCTGTATACAACACTGTACTACACACTACACCACACAGCTGCCTTGATAATAACACTCTCTAATAACGACTACACTGACCACACACATGACTGTATACAACACTGTAACTGCACACTGTAACAACACCACACAGCTGCCTGTATACACACTGCTCCTGTATATACACATCTGCATATCATGCACCGCTCCTATACACACTGACCATATGCACTGTATAACACTGACACAGCTGCCTGTATAACATATAACTGACAAACTGTACTACACACTGCACCGCACACAGCTGCCTGTATATAACACTAAACTACACACTGCACTGTACACAGCTGCCTCAATACAACACTGCTCCCTGTACAGTTTATAACACTATACTACACATTGCGCCGCACACAGTTGCCTGTATAGAACACTGCTCCCTGTAATTAACACTATACTACACACTGCACCACACACATCTTCCTAGCTATAACACTATAATCTGTATACAAACCTGTACTACACACTGCACCACACACAGCTGCCTGTATGCAACACTGTGCTACACAATACACAGCTGCCTATATACAACACTTCTCCCTGTAAATAATTCTATACTACACACTGCACTGCACACAGAGGCCTGGATATAACACTGTACTCTGTATACAACACTTTACTGCACTGCGCACAGCTGCCTATATACAACACTGCTCCCTGTATATTACACTGTACTACACACTGCACACAGCTGCCTGGCTATAACACTATACTCTGTATATAACACTGCACTAGCATAGCAGGCTGAACTGGATGGACGTCTTGTCTTTTTTCGGCCTTACAAACTATGAAACTACACACTGCACCGAACACAGCTGCCTGTATACAACACTGCTCCCAGTATATAAAACTATACTACACACTGCACTCACCCAGCAGCCTGGATATAACACTGCACTCTATATGCAGCACTGTACTAAACACTGCACCACACACAGCTGCCTGGTTATAATACTGCTCCCTGTATAAAACACTACACTACACACTGCACCATACACAGACCTTGGTACAGGCGGTACCTGCTCAGGCTCCTGAGGCTCGAGAGCTGGTGGAAGAACTTGGACACCCTTTGTTTGAACATCTACCACCACTCTCACTTACTACTGCACAGACCCATCAATGGTACCTGGCTCTGAAAAAACCCCATCAAAGGACTGTCTGATCTCCGCTTCTTCCAAGAGAGATTAATTGAGCCTCCAGTAGCCTCTTCCCATGCGGGGGGTCTCTGTAACATTTAGAGAAAACAAAATTAAACAGTGGTCATAAAACTCCACCTCATCAGTGGACACTGCTGAAGAGACGGCTTCCTCTTTTAAATAAAACCTGTCCTAGACCTACAACTACCCCTATGATAGGTGAATCCCGCGTGGCCTGGGGTGTGCCGGATGTGGACATCCACCAGGCGAGCCTCACTAGCTACGCTATTCAGTGTGACGCTGTCATAAGTCCGCTTGTCTCTGGAACCTCCCCTGTCCAGGGGCCTCGTGACAGTATTGAAGTCCCCTCCAAAGACCACCTGCCGACTTGTAAAAAGATAGGACTTGATCCTCATAAAGAGACCCTTCCGGTCCCACCTGGACTGGGGACCATAGATGTTAATTAGATGAAGTTCTTGTCCCTTCATGAAGACATCTAAAATCGGGCACCTCCACATTACTAATTCAATAACCCGTCGACATTGTACCGGTACGGTAAAAAGGACCGCCACTCCGCTATACGGCTCGGCTGCAAGAGACCAGTAGGAGGCTCCGCGTCGCCACTTCCTTTTAGCTTTGAACACTGCCGCTGAATCTGGCAGCCTGGTCTCCTGCAAAAACAGAATGCTTCAACTCGGCTGAAAAAATCAAACGCCGCAAATTGAGCCGTATCTGATTTAATGCTGGCAACATTAATGGATGCCAGTGTCAATGGAGTGGATGTTGCCATACTCTCCCTGAGGACATGTTTTCCCCAGGGGGAGGGGACTTGGCGCCCCCTGTAGGCCCTGATGTCACCGCAGCTTCTGGAACCCTATCCCCTGTCCGCTCCTCTGCTGAGGGGACGATGTCACCAAGGGCATGGAACCGGTTTGAGAGACCAATCAGACGGTGGTCGGTTTTACCTTCCATTGACATCTGGTGGATGGGAGAAGATCTTGCATCCCCCTTCTTTTTACACTGCTTTCTTTCTTGCCATCTCCCTCCTTCCCCGTCTATGCTATGACCATGGTGGGTGCTGAAGAGACGGCACCTTCCTCTTTTTCGATCCTCCTAATTTCCTCAACCAGTTTACTGTCCCTTGGGGCCTCAGCAGTAGCATCAGCCTCAGGGGCAGGATCAGAGGTCACCCCAAATCCCCCAGTTGCCTGAGGTCCCCAAGATTCGCCCATCTCCCGCTCCCTTTGGTGCTTTTCCTGACGCCTTAGTTGGGCAAGTCGGGGTATTGACTGTATTGGCAAAGGAGTGCGGATAGTGACTGAATGGGTGGCCCAATTCACCACACAGGTGACACCAAATCTGTGCACAGGAACCAGCAAGATGACCTATGCCCACACACAGTGTACACTTCTGCACAGTGTAGCTGGCACTGAAATGTGTGGGGCTGCCGCATCTATGACACAGCTTCGGCTGACCCTGATAGAAAATCTGGATGCTATCCCTTCCGAGGAAGGTTGCAGATGGTAAATGGGTAACAGATATCCCCGAAACCAAAAAAATCCAAGCCCCTGACCAGATGTCAAACTCGTCCCTGTTCTTTTGAAGGACTCCCACCATCTCCCCATATCGGCCAAGCCACGTCATGATGTCAATACAAGAGAGTGACTCGTTACGGGTTAGAACGGTCACCCTCTTGACGTTCACCGCCTGGACGGCGAAGTCTTTTGCCACCTCATAGTTAGACCAGAAGAGCTGTGACTTTAGCATAATTTTGTACAGGTTCTGCCACAGCCGAGAGGGAAACCTGACCAGGCCCCCCTTCCTCCACACTCACCGACGACCCTCCACCACCCACCTCCATAGCATCCAAACCACCTTCACTAGTAGATATAGTGAACACCCTTCCTTCCCCACCACCACTCACACCATCATCCAAAGCCCCAGATACATTAACAAAATCTTTTTCACCCCCACCTCCTCCCTCATTATACCCCACATTAATACCTTCACTCATACTGGCCGGACCGGTGTGTTTTGGTGCAGACATAATGGTTGGTACCTCAGCATCACTGGGCCCCGTGGCCAGAGCGACCCCCACAGGATAGGCCACCAGCCTCTTTTGGAAAGGCAGACCACCTGCTTATCCTGTTTAGGAGCCACCCCACCCCTTCATTTGCCCTTGCCCTCCGCTTTATCAGTACCGTTTTTTGGGCGCTGCTGATACATTGCCAAATGCTGCTGATCCTTTTCCTGGCGCTTCTCTTCTGGACCAGCAGCACCAATGCTAAACAGGGGTTTTAGTCCAAGCCCAAGTTCTTTTTTGGGAGGTGCAACCTTCATAGCCCCGGCAGCCCATTCACGCCTCTGGTGCCCCGAAGGACCAGCGTCATCAGTAGTCGGAGCAACTAGGGCTCTCGCAGCCCACCCCGACGTCCAGTTGTTCCCTCCTCCCGTTAGGGAGCAGCTGTCAGTGCCAGAGCCTTTCACTGCCCTCAAGGCCACTGCCCATCACTACCTTACTTTCCGGCTTTACAGCCGGTACCTCACCAGCTCCCTCCCTGTGCAAACTGGCTGACATAAAAATTACACAGTGGATCCCTGTCTGCTTGGATCATCAAGAAATCATTAATGGTCTTTCGCTGTTCATCGATTTCTCCCTGTTTTGCTCTGTTCATCGATTTCTCCCTGTTTTGCCCTGTTCATCGATTTCTCCCTGTTTTGCCCTGTTCATCGATTTCTCCCTGTTTTGCCCTGTTCATCGATTTCTCCCTGTTTCGCCCTGTTCATAGATTTCTCCCTGTTTCGCCCTGTTCATCGATTTCTCCCTGTTTTGCCCTGTTCATCGTTTCTCTGTTCTGTTTAGCTCAAGGAGGGTGTGCTTGGCGGTGTAGAAATGGCTAAAGTGCATGCAACGTTTTCTGTCAAGTTCTCTGAACAGTGCATAGTCCACCACTTGAAAATGGAGGGACAGCAGTACCACCAACTTGGACAGGAGCACGGTCAGCTTCTGCACTTAGGGATGGCTAGACGCATACTGCTGTCTCCTGGCAATTGTCTCAGTGAACGACTGCTGGAACCATGAGTGCCGAGGAGCAGGAGCATCTGGACCGGTAGATGATGGGAAAGATAAGAAGTTGTCTTCGGCAGAGGTGGTGGAGCCTTGACTGCCTGAAATAGGAGGCATGCCACTGGGTGCTGCTGCTGTTGCTGCGGCAGGATGGACCAACACATCTGACACACGTTTCTCCCAGGCCACTGTATGGTGACACTGCATGTTGATGCAGGGCTGTGGTGTCAGCGTTAGGTCCCTGGTCACGCTTTACTTTCTGCCCACATATTCTACCTAAAGCCATGTTTGCCTCCTCTGTTGTTTTGTCAAAAAACTGCAACACCGCCGAGTAAGTGATTTTACCACCAATGCTCCGCACTGACTGACTTTTACCGCCGCTGCCTCGGTGAGCCCCTGTGCTGCTACTTTCTGGAACCTGCAAAGTAGGTGGTCTAAATCGTGGCCGTTTCGTTACCGACCTCGCACTGCTGCCACCCTGCTGACTCCCGGCCACACTACCGACTTGCCAGCTACGCCACTGCCTGACACGCAAGCTGCTGCTCTCTTGTCCTGATGATGATGATGCCCTTGCTTCCAGAGCCGGGACGATGGGTAGTCGAAGGTAGGCGACCGCCTAGGGCCCCACTTCATCCCAGGCAGAAAAGGGGGTGCAAGGAGGCATGGAGGGGGCTGAATTTTCCATTTGGGGGGCACTTTACCTTGTCCCCGCCTTGCTTGCTTCACCCTGCTCCCAAGTGTGATCGGCTACATCGATTAGTGTTTGCCTGTCACCGCTGTCCTCCTCAACGGTGTCGCTGTACAGAGCCTGACCGCTCGCAACATAACCCCCCATGCCACTGTCCTCATCACTACTTGCCCGCTTCGCAAGAAGCAGCAGATGTCTTCCCCACCTCTTTGCTGCCCACTGTCCTCAAATAGTTCGTCCTCACTGTATGGTGGCGCAGAGCCCACAGCACATAGTAATTCTCTGACTGTGGGAACCGAATGGGACAGAGGTGGGTTGAGAACAGGTGAGGGCCCCTTACCTGCTCCCGGGCCATGCCAAATAAGGGTTGTGTCTGACAAACCCACCGACTCTTGCCTGGGGTTGTCAGATGTCATCTGGGAGAAAGTGGATGGCCTAAACCATTCGAGAAGCGTTGGCTTGGTGGTCAACACACGGCTGCTAGATGAAACCGGAAGCTCTGGCCTTGCGGGGTGACCCCTGCTGTGATGCCCCCTTATTGTGCTGCAACCTGTGCCTGCTCCAGGAACTTACTATTGCATTCTTTGTTACCCCATATGATCAGGCACACTCGCAACCCTCGCAGTTTTAAGTGCACTCTGAAAACTCATCTTTTTAGACAAGTCTACCAAGAACCCTAACTGTTAACCCCCCAAATTCTGTCACACATTCGTCACTTTCTGCACTTTGGCACCCACAGGCACTTATCTGTATATAGATGTATGGTTGGGATGGCAGGTTCATCCACTTTTTTTATGTATGCTACCACATATTTACGTAACATGGCTGGGCCATTGTAAACCAAGCACTTGTCACCCTTTGTTTCACCCATACACCCTAATAGATTGTAAGCTCTTGCAAGCAGGGCCCTCACACCTCATGTCTGATTTGTAAGTAGCTTTTTTATAATGTAATGTCTGGTTTGTCTGTGCTTATACCCTCTATATTGTAAAGTGCTGCGGAATATGTTAGCGCTATATAAATAAAGATTATTATTATAGTAGGATCTTGGCCATCAGCTTGGATCTTTTTCCCGCTGGCGCTGACATTACCTTTGTCAGGCTGCGTTCCACTTCATTATTTGGTCAGTTTTGCCCCTGTAACTGCCCAGAGAAGTGAAGTGTAAAGCGATTCTAAGAGCAGCGGCAGTCATGTGCGTATCATACTAAAACACAGCATTGTATGAAGACCAAACCACAATCACTATGCATATTTGAGCATGGCACAACGTTCTACAACACCCTACAGGCTCTCCGCAGCCAGGAAATAGCTGTTTTTAACGCTATTTGGGTCGAAAAGACTTTTGCCGGAAAATTGGGTGAACCTGGCGAATCGAATTTTTGAGAAATTCGCCCATCTCTAATCATCTCTAATCATAAGTATCTAAGAGCAAAACAGGCCTTAGAGCAAGCAATACTAAGCGGAGAACCGCTTGACCACTGTGGGCAGAAAGGCAGATTTTTAGATAAGCGTGATAAATCTCCCCACTGTTTTATGGAGTTTGTATGTTTTCCTTGTGTTGCATGGGTTTGAGAAACGCCAAGAGCTTTCTGCTCACTTCCATTTTGCTCTGACTGCATGGGGGACTGGCATAGAGAACAAGCTTGAGGGTAATTTCCCTGCTCTTAGTTTATCACCTCTGATAAGAGGAAGGCCAGAACCTCCCCCTGCCATCTTGTGCTTCCTAGCGGCTGCTGAGATATTTGCGCCAATGGTCTGTAGGTCGCAGGCTATGCCATCCATGTTGGGCAGAGGATTCATCCTCAGATCTCAGCTGTTGGAGGGTGTCCCTTCCTCACTAGTGATGTCATGATGCTGGCTTTGGAAGCTTAGAAGAGGGCATGCCTCTTTTCCCAGCCTTTGGCCCCCTGTTGTATCTAGGTGGTGCAACCTCTGTCAAGAGTCTATTACCTGCTGATTTGTAGCGGAAGTAAGGGTATCTTCACATGGCCGATTTGGACACTTGTTTTTAAGTGCTGAAATTAGTGTCAAATACTCGTCTGAAAACCGCCCCATATTTTGCAGTTTTCAGAAGAGTTTTTGATGAGGTTTTGTCCTCATGGTTTTCAATGTAGTTTTTCAACGCTGGTTTTTTCTGAAGCAAAAGAAAAACAGAACCATGGCCATACTCACTGCTAGTAAAGCTATTCTCACTTCAGCTTTACTAGCAGTGAGTATGGCCATGTTTCTGTTTTTCTTCTGAGTTAAATTTTTTTTCCCCTTTTTCTGTATATTTTTTTCTGAAGCACCCATACAAAGTTATTGCCAGAGGCACGGATCTGCGTCAAAAATGTGCCTTTGGACACTGTTTTGAAGCTCTCCATTGTTTCCTATGAGCATTTTACTTGCTGAAAACTACTTAAGATTTGCCATGTTAAATATTTTTCATCAGTGAAAACAAGTGAGTAAAAGCACATATACAGTAAAAAAAGACAATGGGGTTATTACACGGAACAAGGGAAATAAGGGAGGTTTTTTATATTAGTTTTTTACGCTGTTTTGGGGGAAGAATCTGAAACAAAACTATCCTAAAGACAGCATCAAAATAAAAAAAAAAGTGTGGCCTTCAAAGAATATGGGATCTGGGAGAAATCACTGGCTTCTTATTACATGAAGCCGTTGTGTCACAGGTGTACAGAAAAAGTGATTACTGAGGAACCTCCTCCACTACTAGAGAACATCTGCACAATGATGTGAGAGGACGTTTGTTGTGCATCACCTGCTGCTCTTGGTCTTTCTATCTGTCCTGGTCTTCCTCATGTAGACTGTATCTTCTGATTTTGAATAGGAGTTTGAACATGGAGGAGTTGTGTTGGCAGAGGATTCATTTTCTTCACTCACTTTTCCCATACATTTATTAATAGTGGTCTAAGCTAGAATAAATATGAAGACCCCAAAGAACACCGTTCCATACAAGACCAAATATACCAGGGGTTTTGCTCGAGATGGAGACACATTTTTCCAATTCATAAGAATGTCAAACATTCAGTCGACTTTGTAAATATGCAGCAAGATGGAATTCGTATATTGGATCACTCTAAGTTTATCATCCATGCTACTGTATGCTCAGATGTATAGTTTTATTGTGATACTAGTGTGCTCCAGACCTGTAGTCAGGGCTTTCTACTTTTCCCTTTGTTACTTTTCTTTTTCTTTCCTCCATCACTTGTTCAGTTAAGTGGTTCCCCACTCCATTGTACTGTTTATGTTCATTGTTACGGCAAAATTTTCTTAATAAAAATTTATGGTTAAAAAAAAGAAAGAATGTCAGGAAGTTTGTTTCAAAATAATAGGCTTATTCTAAGGCAGAAATGTTTCCTTTCTGAAGCCTTTAAAAGGAAATATCTTTTTTTTCCTGAACAGGACTGTTTATTAGGCATGATAACAAAGATCTCAGAATCTCTAATATGTCTTTCTTAACTATTTAAAGACCTGGGCCTTCATAGGGGCCCTACCATTATCTTTGCACTAATAATCATGGTAACCTGGAAGTCTAGATAGACCAGTAAGAATAAACTCTTTCCTGTAGGTCTCCATCATAACAGATTCTGACCTCGCTGCAGATTCTGAAGAAAGCAATACATTTCCTAGTGATGTCTCTTCAGAAGCTGATGCAGAACATCCTTATAACTCTGCCAAGAGATATTTCTAGTTCAGGAGCTGATTCAGACTGGCCCATAGGGGAAACCCTCGGTGGGCGCCTGAGCATGGCAGACCTGGAGTTTCTTTTAAACTGCATATACATCCTTGGGAGAGGCAGAAATGCAGAGGCAAGAGGCAGAGTATAAGAGGCATGTAAAATTTTAAAGTACAGTTTTCTAAGGGGGGGCCATCAAGTTTCTTTAAAAGGTTGCCCAGGCCGGGCGCCCCCTCAGGAATTTTTTGGTGATGCAAGTTCTAACTCCCACCTTTGTGGCAGTCTCTTATAAAGGGGACCATTTATTTGGTCCAAGTCTAGATAATATACAGGAAAAAAAAGCTTCTGACTAGAAAAAAGTTTTCCACCAGTGAAGATCCTATTATAATTTTAAAAGAAACAGGATTTTTCCAAAAAAGGAAATCTTCATGCCTCTTGGAAGCCTGTAAATAAATGGTTGATCTTCAACATTAATTCTGACAACTCCAGATCCACCCAAAGATGCCAGATGTCCAGTGGGTGAGCAGTATAAACATTTTTTTTCCAACCTGGTGAGACATTGGGGGTCTACATTGCTGGTTTAAAAACCATCTAGAACGGTCCTGCTATCCTCTCGAAAGGTTCTTAATTGAATCAAAAACAACTTGCAATTTAGCCAGAAAAACAACTTGACTTTTAAGATGGAATTCTGTTTTTAATATAACAACTTCTGACAACTTCTATCTAGTATGTTTGGTCAAGAGGCCCAATCGAAGGTATCTAGCAACTATAAACTTGAAAAAGCTGAATTTTGGGGTTCAAGATGGAAGCCATCTAAATTACAATCAACCTTTTACAAAAAAAAAGAACTGTTCTATGGCATCCTTGGATTAGATGATGCATATTATTATGTACCCAAAGACTCTTAGCAACTTTTCTAGATGGCAGTGTTTTAGAATGTGAACTTTGCTGTTTACAACTTTGGGATCTTCCTTACAGCCTCTTATCGGCCCCTAGAATCTTCACAAAGAATATGATTGAGATGTCTGCCTTCTTTCACAGGATGGGGATCCTCGTCCCCTACTTGGATGATTTACTGGTGGTACGAAATCCAGTATTGGAAGTTCAAGTTTATCTATAGATAGTGTTAAAGACCCTTTAGTAAATAAGGACAGGTCAGACTATGAGCCAAGTCAGTCAAAAATCTTCCTGGGATTTTGTTAATTTCCCATTTGCAAACCTCCTTCCTACCAGTAAGGAAAGCAATTACAAATAAGACTTCTTCCTTAGTCTTGGCCAAATTATTTTTAATACGAAATGTTATGTCTGTTCTGGGCCTTCTCAGAGCAGCAATTTCTGCAGTCAAATGGTCCTATGTCTACTCCTGAACCCTCTATTTCTTTTTCCTACTGTTGGGATGGACAACAGACTTCGAGACCAAATTTTCCAAATCCCCAGTTGAATAAAAGACCCTTGGATATAGTGGATATTACAGCAAAATCCCTAGACCCTGATGTAGATCAAGAGTCTTTTGTATGTCTTCTGTTTTTTTCTTATCTTGAAGATGCTGAGGAAGATCCATGAGGTCAAAGCTACAATGTTTTGCAACATGTTAGCAAAGGACATTGAGGCTCTGATTCATTTTGGCGTCATTTCACATATGGGATGCTGATTGTACAATGCTGAAGCACTGAGGTCTATCTGATTTAGTGATCTCCACCCTACTTGCATCCATAAATTGGTAATTTTTAAGATTAATTTCTGAAATATCTTTTATTCATTTTCAGAAAACAAAACCCTTTTCTTTTATTAGATTTCATACAAACTGTACTTTAGAAGCACTTAAAAAACACTAGTACCTTTTAAAGTTTCTTTCCAAGGTATCCCAAAGTAGAGAATGAAATGGTAGAGGGAATGGGGTCTTGGTCCAAAACCCAAAGGAAATCAAATTTATAATAATAATAAAAAAAAATCTCCAGGTCCATTTAGTACGAAATGTTTGGTGGACTGGGCAGCAGACAGAGCCCTTTTACCAATACATAAGAATATACATAATTAAATTCAAATGTAAGAGTTCAGAGAATTGTGTTTATTTACCAAGGGGCTTAAGAAGCTGATCCCTTTCGAAGAGGAAGAAATGGCTGACTCTGTTACTATTCCATGGATTGATATATCTGTGTCAAAAATTGCAAAAAAAAAACAAACCTTTTCCTTTGGGGATACAATTCTTTTAAAAGACCTGTGAATCTTTAAGTGAAAAACCTTTAACCTCTGCCCGCACCTTAACATATAGTTCCTTCAATGGGGTTAGTAGTGGCACCGGACCCTTGTCTACACCATAAGTTGTAAGTGCTAGTTGTGTATACATGTTTTATTTATAATTTATATATATTATATATATATATATTTATATATATATATATTATTTATATATATTATATATATTACAGTCATATGAAAAGTTTGGGCACCCCTATTAATCTTAATCATTTTTTAGTTCTAAATATTTGGGTGTTTGCAACAGCATTTCAATTTGATATATCTAATAAACTGATGGACAACGTAATATTTCCGGGATTGAAATTGAAGTTTATTGTACTAAACACAAAATGTGCAATATGCATTAAACAAAAATTTGACCGGTGCAAAAGTATGGACACCCCAACAGAAAAGGGACATTAATATTTAGTAGATCCTCCTTTTGCAAAAATAAAAGCCTCTAGTTGCTTCCTGTTTGCTTTTAACCCGTTCCTGGATCCTGGATGAAGGTATTATTGACCATTCCTCTTTACAAAAACAATTCAAGTTCAGTTAAATTGATGGTCGCCGAGCATGGACAGCCCCCTTCAAAGTATCCCACAGATGTTCAATGATTTTTCGGTCTGGGGATGGGATGGCCATTCCGAACATTGTATTGTTCCTCTGCATGAATGCCTGAGTTTGATTTGGAGCTGTGTTTGGGATCATTGTCTTGCTGAAATATCCATCCCCGGCGTAACTTCAAATTCATCACTGATTCTTGTACATTATTCTGAAGGAATTCTGCTGATACTGAGTTTGAATCCATGCGACCTCAACTTTAACAAGATTCCCGGTGCCAGCATTGGCCACACAGCCCAAAACATGATGGAACCTCACCAAATTTTACAGTGGGTAGCAAGTGTTTTTTTTTGGAATGCTGTGTTTTTGGGAGCCATGCATAACGCCTTTTTTGTTATGACCAAAACAACTCAATCTTTGTTTCATTTAGTCCACAGGACCTTCTTCCAAATGAAGCTGGCTTGTCCCAAAAGTGCTTTTGCATACCTCAGGCGACTGTTTGTGGCGTGCTTTCAGAAACGGCTTCTTTCGCATCACTCTCCCATTCAGCTTCTCCTTGTGCAAAGTGTGCTGTATTGTTGACCCATGCACAGTGACACCATCTGCAGCAAGATGATGCTGCAACTCTTTGGAGGTGGTCTGTGGATTGTCCTTGACTGTTCTCACCCTTCTTCTCTGCCTTTCTGGATATTTTTCTTGGCCTGCCACTTCTGGGCCTTAACAAGAACTGTCCCTGTGGTCTTCCATTTCCTTACTATGTTCCCACAGTGGAAATGAAAGGTTTAAATCTCTGAGACAACTTTTTGTATCCTTCCCCCCGAACAACTATGTTGAACAATCTTTGTTTTCAGATCATTTGAGAGTTGTTTTAAGGAGCCCATGATACCAAATCTTCACAGGAGATTCAAATAGGAGAAAACTTGCAATTGGCCACCTTAAATACCTTTCTCATTTATTGGATACACCCGGCTATGAAGTTCAAAGCTCAGTGAGGTTACAAAACAATGTTGGGGCTTCAGAAAGTCAGTAAAAAGTAGTTAGGAGTATTCAAATCAATAAAATGATAAGGGTACCCAAATTTTTTCACCAGTCAAATTTTGGTTAATGTATTGCACATTTTGTGTTTGTACAATAAACCTCATTTCAAAAAGATAATGAGAAATATCAGCTCACCTGTCTTTAGATACGGTGTTCACCCCCCGGACGAACAAAAATACTTGTCCAAGCCAAAACATATGAGAAAGGAAAAGGTGCGTAAACACCTTCTTGGTAGAAATAAAAGTTCCGTGCTTTATTTCATATACCCATTAAAGTTAGAGACAGACAAAGCAAAAAACGCATGGGACCCACGGTTTCGGGGCTTACGCCCTTATTCATGGCACACTCTGGATCACATACACGAGCTTAAATATCCCCTATCCGGTCCAGGAAAAAGGGTCACATGTCGGGCAAACATACATTAAAAACATTTTGAAACTATAAAAGTACAAAAGACTAAAATCAAAAAGCGATATATTAGCTAGTTTTTTGTTTGGTGATTAGATATATCTTTTTTTTTAATCCTCTGGATTGCCTCGTACCCAATTTGAAACATCCACCGGCTTCCCCAGCTAAAGTTTTTTCTTATGATCGCCACCCCGGGCTGGTCTGTTAACTTTTCTTGCCCGGAAGCAAAGCTAGACATATCACCTGAATGCATGTCATGAAAAAGTTTAGACACCATAGAAGTGCCTAACAGGAGGGATTTTTAGCATCCGATATGTGTCTACGGATACGTACTTTTAAAAAATTTGTGGTACAACCTACATGTTGTTTATTACACCCCTTACAAGTTTTTAAAAGTAAAAACAACAAAGCGTGTGTTGCAGTTAATAAACGAAGTAATATCATGTTTGTTCCCTGTTGTAAAAGAATAAAAATCCTTTGAAACAGCAACATAGTTGCAGGCAATGCATTTTAAATGACCACATTTGTACATGCCTTTGTTGCTTAACCATGTATTATTAGATGATACAGTATTTGAAGAAAAATAACTACGAGACAACAACGAACTCAAGTTACGACCTCTCCTGGAAACAAATTGAATATCATTTTCACTGATGAATTTTTTTTTACATCTTGATCTAAAAACAAGGGGGAGTATTTTTTAACAATGTTACAGATTTAATTAAACTGGGAGCTATTTTGTGGTTTGTGAACACAATTTTGTTTTTTGCTTGATTATCATTACGTATACATTCTTTTACTTTAAGGAGATCCTTCCTTTTAGTATGGGAGAGCCTCTCACTAGTCTTGTTCAACAGCCACTTGGGATAGCCTCTTCTGCTAAGTCGATCTACTGTCTCTTTTTCAAAAATGGAAAAAGCTTTTAGGATTGGAATAATTTCTCTTGAGTCTCGTAATTTCACCTAACGGTATAGCTTTGATTACATGTTCTTAGGGTGATGGGACTCTGGGGTGTAGAAAGAATTGCGAGCAGCATTTTTTTCTATATGGGAGGATGTCCACTCTATCATGTCTTCCTATAATGGTAATATCCAAAAAATTGACTCGGTCTGAATACCAGTTAAATGTAAAGCTCAAATTCATATTGTTATGGTTCAAATATAGACCAAAGTCCAGGGCTTGTTGGTACGTACCCCATACCACCTGATGTGGGGAGAAAAAGAAAATTTCGATTTATATAAAACTATACTGGACGTTAATTTCTTTGCCAGATCCCTTACGTTGATGAATCATTTTTCACAAATGGACACAATAGATACTGTAGGGCCCCACCACAGTGGAATAATTCCCAATATGAATAGTGCTGAGTTTATAACTTTCTCTGAGAATGCATGTCTTACGGATTTGAGATCTTTAAGTGCCGAGAGTAATGTGGAGAGTGTTACTTCCTGTCCAAACCCTATTGTCAAAAATCGGGATTTCTATCCTTTTCAATCTAGACCTAAGGGTTTAGATCTTTTCAAGATCTTATTGAACAGGAACTAATGCAACTACACAAAAAAGTTACGGACCTTCCTAAAAAAGAAGAATCTTTCTTTTCAGGAGCGTAAGGCTCTTTCTGAACTTCGTACTAATAACGATCTGCTTGTTAGACCTGCTGAAAAGGGAGGAGGTTTTAGTGTTGATGAATTCTGGTCTCTATTGTAAATTAAGATGATTCTGGATGATAAATCTACATATATGTGTATTTCCAATGACCCTACCAAAAATTTCCAAGAGGACCTTAAATCATTGCTAGAATTAGGGGTAAAAATGGGTGCCATACCATTCACATTTATTGATAAATTATTTTTGGATTATCCTGTTATACTCATTTTCCATTCCTTTCCGAAGATCCAAAAAGAGACCTTTCCCCCTCCCTTACGCCCCATTGTTGCAGGGATAGGTTCATTGGGTGAACCTCTAGGTGCCTGGCTAGACTCTATTCTTCAACCTCTAGTAGATCTATTACCTGGCTCGATAAAGGACACAAAAGTCTAGTCAACATGTCAGATGTCAAATGGGATTCTACTTTATCGTGGGTCTCCTGTGACGTTTGCTCCTTATATCCATCAATACCACAACCTTTGGCCCTTGAAGTTCTCAGGTCACACCTTGCTCGGTTCAGTCAGTATTCTTCCATCTTTATTGATTTTGTGGTTCTATGTACAGAATTCTTGCTTAGTCACAACTATTTCAGCTTTGATGGAAGCTTCTATATACAAACGTTGGTTTGGGGCAGCGGATGGGAGCCATATTTCTCCTCCTTCGCTGGCCAACATTTATATGTCGGCCTGGGAGGAGAGATATCTGTTTGATTCTACTTGTCCTTTTTCTCCCCACATCAGGTGGTATGGTCGTTATATAGACGACCTGCTCCTGATGTGGGGGGGGGGGTACGTACCAACAAGTCCTGGACTTTGGTCTGTATTTGAAACATAACAATATGAATTTGAGCTTTACATTTAACTGGTATTCAGACCGAGTCAATTTTTTGGATATTACCATTATAGGAAGACATGATAGAGTGGACATCCTCCCATATAGAAAAAGTGCTGCTCGCAATTCTATTCTACACGCAGAGTCCCATCACCCTAGACATGTAATCAAAGCTATACTGTTAGGTGAAATGACGAGACTCAAGAGAAATTGTTCCAATCCTGAAGCTTTTTCCATTTTTGAAAAAGAGACAGTAGATCGACTTAGCAGAAGAGGCTATCCCAAGTGGCTGTTGAACAAGACTAGTGAGAGGCTCTCCCATACTAAAAGGAAGGATCTCCTTAAAGTAAAAGAATGTATACGTAATGATAATCAAGCAAAAAACAAAATTGTGTTCACTACCACATATAGCTCCCAGTTTAATTCAATCTGTAACATTGTTAAAAAATATCTCCCCCTTGTTTTAGATCAAGAGTGTAAAAAACAATTCATCAGTGAAAATGATATTCAATTTGTTTCCAGGAGAGGTCGTAACTTGAGATCGTTGTTGTCTCCTAGTTATTTTTCTTCAAATACTGTATCATCTAATAGTACATGGTTAAGCAACAAAGGCATGTACAAATGTGGTCATTTAAAATGCATTGCCTGCAACTATGTTGCTGTTTCAAAGGATTTTTATTCTTTTACAACAGGAAACAAACATGATATTACTTCGTTTATTAACTGCAACACACGCTTTGTTGTTTACTTAATAACTTGTAAGGCGTGTAATAAACAACATGTAGGTTGTACCACATGTAATTTAAAAGTACGTATCCGTAGACACATATCGGATGCTAAAAAATCCCTCCTGTTAGGCACTTCTATGGTGTCTAAACATTTTCATGACATGCATTCAGGTGATATGTCTAGCTTTGCATTCCAGGGCATAGAAAGAGTTAACAGACCAGCCCGTGGTGGCGATCATAAGAAAAAACTGTTAGCTCGGGAAGCCTGGTGGATGTTTCAATTGGGTACGAGGCATCCAGATGGATTAAACAAAAGATATGATCTAATCAGCCAATACTAGTAACTAGCTAAGTATATCGCTATTTGTTTTTAGTCATTTTGTACTTTTATATGTTTCATATGTTTTATATGTATGTTTGTCCGATCATGTGATCTCTTCACGTGGACCGGATATGGGATATTTAAGCTCTGTGTATTGTGATCCAGAGTGTGCCATGAATAAGGAGCGTATAGCCCCGAAACGCGTCGGTCCCATGCGATTTTGCTTTGTCTATGTCTGCTAACTTTTAATGGATATATGAAATAAAGCTACGGAACTTTTATTCTATCAAGGAAGGTGTTCACGCTGGACTTTTCCTTTCAATAAACCTCATTTCAATCCGGATATATTACTGTGTCCATCAGTTATTAGATATATCAAATTGAAATGGCTGTTGCAAACACCCAAATATTTAGAACTAAAAATGATTAAGATTAATAGGGGTGCCCAAACTTTTTCATATGACTGTATGTGTGTGTATATATGTTATGTGTATATATATATATATATATATATATATATATATAACAAAATCTCACTGCAACTGTAAGGAATTAGACACTGTTCCCTTAAAGGGGTTCTCTGGGAAAAGAAGATAACTAAATAGATAATGAAAAAATTCCTAAGTATCTTTAATTAGAAAAGTCTGCTCATTTTGTCAAGGGAATAATCATTACAGAGGAACAAAATGGCCGCCGGGCTCTTTCCTCAGCAGAAACCTGTCCTACAGGAAGTAGGACAGACTCTGAGTTACTCCCTGCTTAGTGACATAACTGAGCTGAACTGACAGACTTGTGATATGAGGGACGGCTCTGCAGAGTAGAAAGGAGACTGAGGGCTGTACACACACACATTATATACTGTATATAATAAATGTGATGTGAATATAGTATATAGATTCTATAGCTCAGTTGGGAGAAACCGACTGTTGTGGAAAATGTAGTATTCATACATCGCGCCTAGCAACTGTAGCTCGGCCCACCAATCCAGTGAGGAGAAAGCTCCATGGCCATAATATGGGATATAACAGTATTTGTAAGTAGTTCACATACTGTATGGTGACAGATAGTTACTGCTTGTCTTTAGTATTACTGCACTACATGTTCTTATTTTTTGGGGGATTCTCACACAACCCCTTTAAGGTTTTATGCCTTCTTGTCTAGCCTCAGTTTGGAATTGAAATAGAGCCAATCTGGGCTCTGAAACTGTGTCCGGTCCATTGCAGAGTTGGGGTATTTATATCTGCCTCTCAGTTTGCCTGTGATTGCTTTTAGTGTCCTGGATCCTGTTCCTTTGTATTCCTATGTTATAAGCATACTTCCTGGTTTATGATTTTTGGTTATTCTCCTGTTTCCGATTTGGTTTATATGTATGTGCCTGGTATTTGATACCAGCTTGCTTGACTTATATTGTTTGTTCTTCATTTCCGTTTTGTCCTGTACTTTCTGTGTTCCCTTGTTTATTCTGTCTGTCTTCACCACTCCTGTTTGCCTTTGAACACTCATCTGTAGATGCAACCTGGATCTGTAGCAACAAATTCCATCCTGCTTAGCTGCGGGCTCTGGTGAAGACCTAAAGGAAGCCTTAGATCCTACCACTCAGAGGCTGTTGAATTGCAGATAGCAGTTTTGGTGGGTTTTCTTTGCTCTATTTTTTGCCTGTTTGGGGAAATGCTTAAGAGGCAATAAATTACTCCTATCCCAGTTGTTAAACCCCTCCCAAGGTCAAAAGCAACTGATGTATTTTAGGAGCTGCAAGGAGTTTTCTCACCATGCAGTTTCACAAAGCCACAGACCGCTTCAGACTCGCACTCCCTGATGAGGCTGTGGGTGAGTCTACAGCAGTGTTAGCTCTGCTATAAGGCTGGAGATAAGACACAGCAAAGAGCGAATCATCATGGTCAGACATCAGCTTAGAGTAATGAGAGAGTAGAGAGAGGTGGCCGAAAACTAAAAGTAATTTGTGTACACAGGCAGTAGATACATTTTCTTGATCTCCTGGACAAAGCAAAATCAAAACCGCAAAGTATTTAGTGATAGCCTTCATTTACCTTCCCTAAATGTTAAAAGCTAATCATTGTGGTGAGAAAACTCGTTTATCAGCGGGAGGGCTGATTGTTGAATTATCATCTGGTGAACAATCACATCACCAATGCTGCCATACCCATTTAGAGTGCTTTCACACGGTGTGTTTTTGGTGCATTTTTGATGCATTTTTGATGTGTTTTTTGTGCAGGAAGGCACAGCAATTAATGCTGTACATTGCTGCACAAAAAACAGCAAAAATTGTGTCAAAAATCGCGATCTTACCGAGATTTTTGCCACGATTTTTGTGCAGCAATGTACAGCACAAAAAACTCATGAAAAAAGCATCAAAAACGCACCAAAAACGCACTGTGTGAAATCACCCTGGTTTATACATGATCAAAGATGTTGGGCAAATAATGAATGCTTTAACTGGGAAAGTTCTAGGTACAATCTTGTATGGAAAGATTGATTGTGGAGTGCGACTATCAGAATTTTTTTTTGACTATTAGTGACCCTGTTTCAAACTTCTCAGGTTAAACTTTGTGTTGGGGTTTGTTCCCTTGGTATAAAAATTTCATGTAGATTTCATTTTTTTTGCATTCATTTTTTTTTCTTTTAACAGAACCGACTGGAGATTGCCTTACCCTTTATCATTATGGAATACTCTAGATGCCATTTTGGATGTTCCAAAAACAGTACAGAGAGTAGCGTTGTGGGCATGTTTTTAAAATCTTTGTTCACCAAAATGAGCTGGTGATGCAAATTCTTAATTTTATTATGGTTTAAATGTCTCTTTTTTTGACCTTTCATCATTTAAGCAAAGAATTCTAAATATGTTTTCATAGAAGTGAGCGAGACAAAGGGAAAAAAAAAAGTAGATTTACACCATCAACCGATGTAGGAATACAATGAGTCAGTATATGTCATTCTTCTTCATCAAGAGTTACACGGGTATAAAGGTAGAAGTTAAAGATAAGCATATGATGTTTTTTTTTTAATCTACTGTCATATAATGCATTAACCCCTTAAAAACAGTAACTATACATGCAGTTTTTCACCCTTCTATACCCTGCACTGAAATGTATGCATTGGTCGCATGCAGGTAGTATGGAGCTCCATACGCAGCGGGTGCTGGCTGTTAGATACAGTTGACACCCACACTAACAGCAGGAATCAGAGCTGGCTTTGATCCCTGCTGTTTAATCATATTAATGCCACATGGCATCTAAATGAAAGGGATGCTGCGCCCCATTCCTCTTGACAACTCCCCTGTAACGGCCTAGATAGTGGATCCTCTGGACCGCCGAAAGTGATGGTGTAACCCACGCCAGGGAGCGGAATCTAAGTAGGTCCCAGTATTCACCAGAGCCCGCCGCAAAGCGGGATGGATTTGCTGCGGCGGGAGTCTACCACGTCGCTACCCCTCACGTGACTTGCTTTGCGGTGGCAGCCGAGGTGTAGCATGGTACAGAATTGTGAGACGTAGGCGTAGTCAGGGACAGGCGGCAAGGTCAGGGCAGGCGGCAAAGGTTCAGTCGATAAAAGTAGGCAGAGGCAGTAAACACACAGGAATGCGTTCTCTAGGGCATGGAGGCAACAAAGATCCAGCAGGGAAGTGATTTGGATCCATAAACTTTATAGGGTCAGCGCCCGGCAATTACCGGCGCGCTGGCCCTTTAAATTTACATGAACGAGCACACGCATTCTGACTGACGGTGGAAGAGAGCAGGGCAGGAGCGTGGTCAGGTGAGTGGATGGGACGGGTGCGACCGCGGCTAGTAGCACGGCCAGCGGCGCCACCCGTCCCCGCCGGGCGCCCATAGAGAGGGACACTGGTGCGCCCGCGGACCGGGACACGCCGCCACCTGTTACAGTACCCCCCTTACACCTCCCCTCCTTTTTAGGCTGCAGAAACCTGCGGATGAGTTCATGATTCATGATATTTGATTCTGGCTCCCAGGATCTCTCCTCGGGTCCGAAGCCCTTCCAATCCACGAGGAAGAAACGCTTCCCTCTGACCGCCTTCATGGCCAAGATATCCTTTACCTCGAAGATGTCAGCGGAATCGGCTACCGGGGAAGGCGATACATTCTTCTGAGAGAACCGGTTCAGGACCAGAGACTTAAGGAGGGAGACATGGAAAGAGTTTTGGATCCGGAGTGATGGAGGTAAGCAGAGCTTGTACGTCACCGGGTTGAGCTGCCGGAGCAACTTGAAGGGTCCCAGGAAGCGAGAGCCCAATTTGTAACTGGGAACCTTCAGGCGGAAAGACCAAAAAAATGGAGTGCGTATGATAATTGTGTGCAATATAAAATTTAACTTTTACTTCACAAATTAAAATAATATGCGGCTGAGCATTAGACACATAAATCAGACCCCACACATGGGTGGCCAAATAACATCAATAGTGCACTAAAAAACTATAGACTTAAACGAGTCACAGGGGGTCTCCGCACCCGTGTCCAATATTAGGGCACTCGCCCCGCCCAAGGGCGGCCCCACACTGGTATGGGGACTAACCTTTATAGACTCAGATCTTAACCTTACGTAGTGTTGAGACAATGTCCCAACATGTTTCGACCCACCACGGTCTCTTCAGGGAACCAATGCAGTGATGTAAATAGTCAATAAGAAGTCTGTAAATTGCTTTTTTAGATGCAGGTCATAGGAGCATACGGCTCACACAGACATACGGAAGGGCTATGATGTGCCCGCCCAACCTTCAGGCGCACATACTTCGAGGAAAGCCAAACCTTGTCTCCTGGGAGTAATGTCGGTGCAGGTCTTCTCCTTTTGTCTGCCTGAGACTTCATACGAGCTGAGGCCCGAAGTAGAGAACGTCGTGTCTCTTGCCAGATGGCCTTGATATCCCGAACTTGATCATCGACAGCGGGCACCTCGGAATCAGTGGGCAGGGGAAGGGGGGGGCACGGGTGGCGGCCATAGACCACAAATAATGGAGAGACGCCGGCTGCATCCGAGTCACGATGTTATAAGAGAACTCGGCCCAGGGGAGCAGCTCGGCCCAGTTGTCCTGACGTCCGGATACAAAATGACGCAAGTATTCTCCCAGAATCCGGTTCACTCTTTCCACCTGTCCATTGGACTGAGGGTGATAGGCCAATGAAAAGTCTAACTTGACTTGCAGGCGAGAACACAGCGCACTCCAAAATCGGGATACGAATTGAATGCCTCGATCGGAGACGATATGTGAAGGTAACCCATGTCGACGGAAAATATGCCGGAAGAAGTGAGGCCAAATTTGTGGAGCGAGGGCAGCCCAGGAAGAGGACCAAAGGGGAATTTGAAAAGGGGGCCCGTCCCCCAAATTGACAAAAATCCTGAAGAAACTGAGGTCCGTGATAAAAATTCCATGGCTGTGTGTGTCCAAGGAGATTCTGGAAGGGGGCGCGGCAGTAAAGACCTGGGGGCCCCTGTGGCGTGGGCCCCTTGTTCCGAGCACACGTGAAAGGAAGGGTAAAATTTCCTTGACACTTGTCCAGAGTCCCCACCTAGTCCCGGAAAGTGAGATAGGCTTCCGTACTTGGGGTGACCACCCAACAGGGGGTTTCCCCCCACTCCAGTACCCTTTTTCCCGGGGTCCCGGGGGCACGTAAGTTTCCCCGTGGAAACGTTTTGGAGTTTCCCGGGACCCAGTGAACAACCATTCAGGAGAAATAATGTGCTGGCAGGGGTTCTTACCAACCACTCAGAGGCCGGGAGAGGGCATCAGCCTGACGTTTTTCTCAGCGGGCCGGGAAAGTGATCAAAAGTCAAAGATGAAAAAGAGAGACCACTGGTTGGGCGAGGGGTTGACATGGGCCGTCTGAAGATACAGTAGATTTTTGTGATTGTAAAGATGTAAAAGGGGTGACGCGCCCCCCCAGCAGATTCCCCTTTCTCCAGAGTAATTTAAAACCCAAAGCTCCCGATCCCCAAAGTAAAATTCTGCTTCGCCGGAAAAAAGGTCTTGGAGAAAAACCCCAAAGTGGAGTCTTGCCTTTGGGGCTTTTTGTGTGAGGCCGCCCCCGCCCCCCCGGGAAGAGGCACCCCCCTAAGGGAAAAGGGACCAGCCCAGACCATATACCGGGAAAAGGGAGTGGGCTGGTGGATAAAAAATTTCTCCCGCTTGGGGGAAGTCGGTTGTTGCGCGACTTCAGAATTGGCGCACTTGTTCCCCATGGTTGGAGATCGGGGAGAAAATCGGTGTCATCCATTACCCCGACGCAGGTGTACAATAGTCCGGAAGACTCATTGTGAAATTTTTGGAACCGTGGGCTTCAGCCCAAAGGGATCAGAGATATTGAAATGTCCCTCTCGGATTAAAAACCCTTTTCCACTCGTCCCCTTCCGAATTTGATGAGGTTATAGGTCCCGCAGGGCAATTTGGGGAACCCCCTTTGGGGGGGCCAAAAAGCCCGAAAACAGGGGGTGGGTGCGTTTTTCACTTTTTTTTTTTTTAGACCTGGTTTTAATACACGGGCGGGGGAACCCTTTTTTTTGCACGAAGAAAAACCCGACTCCCGGTGGGGGGGGATTTGCGGGATAAAACCCCTTCTGCAAGTTTCCTTTTTATAGGCCCAATATGGCCTGGTTCCGCCGGCCCGCGGATAGAGCCTTCCCGGGGGGGGTGGTCCCAGGGAGGAGGGCAATTGGGCAGTTGTAAAGCGATGTGGGGGCAGCATCTGGGCCCTCTTCTCGGAAAATACGTCCCCAAAACCTGGTTTACTGGCAGGCCGGCGAGGTTTTGGCGGCGCTGTGGAGAGTGGTGGGCAATGGCGTGGTGCCTCCAAACAGAGGTTCGGCTTTCCCGGGGCCCCCCCCCAACCCCCCGCCTGCTTCCTCGAGCGAGGGGCGTGACGTGCAGCCGGGAACCCCAAAAGAATCGCAGAGGAAGATGAGGCAGAACGTGGAACGATTTTTCCCCTTTCTATAGACCCCCTACCCGGGGGGTCCCCGGGCTGGGTTATGTACTGGATGGGGTCACTAAGGAGTTCCCACTGATGAAGAAATAAGCAGAGGCTTTTCCAGGCGGACTACGGGCAAGGGGATCGGGTTGAAAGGGAAAGCATAAAATGAATTTCCCCAGCTGCCCCGGAGCCCCGGGAAGGCAGAAATCCGGAAATGAAAACAGCATCGACGACACCTCCACTGGCATATCAAACGTGGAGGGGAGGAAACAGACCTGGGGCACCTTCCCCGCACCATGCGAGCTTTTCCCCGCTGCTGGGGACGTAGGGGCAGCTTCTGGGGAAAGGGCCCGGGTGGCGAGTAGAGACTAGGTTCCTCCCGACGGCGGTTCAGCTCCGACCGATAAGTGGGCCCGACCCACCTGCAGGGGTTCCACAGGAGGCTTGAGCGCGACAATGGGACCACTGGATCCCGGAGCCAGGCGAAACAGCCGAGGGGGCTTTTGGCGGAGCTCTTCTCCTTTAAAGTGAACCTTACATCGATGCGGTGGCCCAGGGAAAAATTCGTAGGGAGGACGGAGATTCTTGTGCCAGAGGCTTTTACCCGGTCACCCAAAGTCAGGGTAAAAATTAAACCCGCTGTCCCCACAGGGGAGTCGCCCTCCCGAAGGCTAAAGAGCGCGGTCTCTGCAGAGGATGCACGCCCCGGGGCTCCTCGAAGACTGTGCGAAATTCAGGGAGGAAGGTCTGTGATCACGGTCCGGGTCATTCCTGTCCCGAGGGGGGTCCCCCAAGCCAGAGCCTTCCCGGAAGCAGACTCCCCATAAGGGCCACTTTAGACCTCCCCGGGGGAAACTGATCCCCCCATCATTCACCGTGCAAGAACGGGTAATAAAACCCCCCACAAGCTTGGGGTCCCCGGGGAGCTGGGGGGGAAAGGGAACCCCAACTTGGGTCCCATGGGGCCAATGGAAACGGGGGGTAGACGGAGCCACGACGGGGGCGATGACGTTTTGGGAGGCAAGGGCGACGCACATGGGGGGGAGCTGGGCCCATTGTGTGCCTGTTGTGGATTTGTGCATGTTGGGAACAAACATCGTAAGATCCACGATGCTTGGGAAGGGCACCCTTGGGGGGATCCATGGCTGGATTTACTTTAACGGCCTAGATAGTGGACCCCTGGACGGTGCAACAGGGGTTTAAACCCGCCAGGAGCGGAATCTAAGTGGTCCCGGTATTCACCCAAACCCGCCGCAATGCGGGATGGACTTGCTGCGGCGAGAGTTACCAGGTGCTACCCGACGTGATTGCTTTTGGTGGCAGCCAAAGTGTAGGGTGGTACAGAATCGTGAGCGTAGGGGTTCAGGGGCATGCACAAGGTCAGGGCAGGGGGCAAAGGGTTCAGATCGAAACACGTAGGGAGAGGTCAGAAAACACGGGAGGCAGACACACATGGAAAGCTTTTTTCAGGGCACGGAGGCAACAAAATCCCGCGGGGAAATGAGTGGAACCATAAACTAGTGGGTCAGCAACCGGGAATTCCCATTACCGGGGCCTGGCCCTTTAAATTTTTAGAACGAGGCGCATGCGCATTCCGCCGACAGGGGAAAAGGGCAGGGTAGGGGCGTGTCAGGGTGGATGGGGAGGGTCGACCGCGGAGTAGACGGCCCGCGGCGCCCCCCGTCCCCGCCGGCGCCCATAGGAGGGGCACTGGGCAACCCCCAGAGGGATGCGGCGCCACCCGTTACACCCCCTCCTCTCTGCTACGAGATTGCAGGGCATGCTCTTAATGATGACTTTCGTCAGTGTACCAGAAATGGGAGCTCCACCTTGGTACACACTTTTGCATTATGTAAATAAATCAGAACTGTGCACAAGGTTGCGCCCCAGGGTCAATACCCCAGTGAGACTGAGAAGAAAAAAAAAAGTTTTAAAAACATTAAATTCATAAAATTTTCAATATACTTAATGAAAACTCTACACATTTGGTATCATGTAATAAAAAAACCTCCAGAATACAATTAGTATGTCATTTTCAGCAAAAGGTGAACTTCAGAAATGTGAACCCCCGCAAAGTTGTGTTTTGTTTTTTTTCACGTTCCACCCCAAATAGAATTTTTGGTGGTTTCCCAGTACATTATATGGTACAGCCAATGGCACCATTAAAAAGTGCATATGTCGCGTGTCGCAAAACAAGCCTCATTTGACTAATAAAAAAATAAAAATGTGTGGTTCTCAGAAGGGAGAGAGGAAATACCAAAAATCCGAAAATTGCTGTATCATAAAGGGGTTAAGGCATTAATTGGTTATATAGTTAAAAGGGTTTTCTAATTTCAGCATTTGGCAGCCATTTATGCTGGTTGCTAAGCAGAGCTTGTGAAATGGAGGGGCGTGTTTCTCCTCCTAGCAGGGAGTATCTTGTCTCTCTGCAGACACGCCCCACAGTGTGCGCGTGAGGATTCATTCTGTGTGAGCTGAGAGAAGGGAGAAGTTCTCAGCTGTCTTTAGAAGTGAAAAGCTAGGTGTAAGTCAATAGTGTATACCTACATTTCTTGCTCTCTCTACATACTTTAGAATGGGCATTTGTCATTCAGGACTCTGGGAAAGATGGGTGATTTTTTTTTCTGTCTCTCTCTCACACAGTGATATATCCTGCAGATTATTACACCTCTGACCTCTACAGGTCTGCAGAACAAAACTATATGCTTTTTCTGTTTGTGTTTACATGGGACTGCACTATCTCTCTGCAGGACCTCTGATTGCAGTCTGTGAATCTCCCCCTCCCCAACACACCACGTCTCACCTACCACTGATTGCAGTCAGTGAATCTCACCCTCCTCCTCACACTACATGGCACCTACCACTGATTGCAGTCAGTGAATCTCACCCTCCCCCGCACACTACGTCGCACCTACCACTGATTGCAGTCAGTGAATCTCACCCACCCCCGCACACAACGTCGCACCTACCACTGCTTGCAGTCAATTAATCTCACCCTCACCCGCACACTACCTCGCCTCTCTCTCTCTCTCTATCTCTAGCTCTATCTCTCTCCATACATCCCCTTGCGTGTTCCCGTCCGCGACGAGTTCTCTGTATCTCCCTCTGTGTGTGCTCCCGTTCACGACCGGTGCGGCACACAACTTGGCCATCAGGCAATAATAAACAATCAGGGCGTAACCCGACCTGTAAACAAACTTTGTTGCTAAGGACAAGTAGACCAGTCCATTCTATAAAACCATAGCACTTTGCTAATAGTAACCAAGGATGTGCATGCTTACATTTTTGGTCCCCTCATTTTAAACTGATCTTTGTAGCAAGACTGTGTAGCAAGACCTCTGTCTGGCACAGAGGACCTTTAGGACCTCCGCCTGGCACAGATTTGCCTAGCTCCTGTCCTGGCCAGTTAATCCCTAGGTGCTACAATCAATAGCAATTGTAGGTCTAGGCAGGCTCGGACTGGGACACTGGGGGATCGGTGAATCCCCCGGTGGGCCCCGAGCTGCTGTGGGCCCCGGAGGCAGTGCCGCTGTTCCCCGGGGCCCGTCCGCCGCATCCAGTCCCTGACTGCCCGGGGCTGCGCGGTGTCAGCGGAGCACAGCGCCACTAGTGCTGCGCTCCGCTGATCTCCCTGGCAGGTGCTGAAGGTGTTAGGCCTTCAGCCTGCCGGGCGCCGGCCCCTACTGGTGACCTAGGCGGCGCGGTGATGTGACATCTATGCATGGTGCCTGTAGATGCCGGCGGGGAGTTTGGAGCGCCCGGGAGCGGCCAGGAGTGGGAGCGAGGTGAGTGGCTGTTTGTTTTTGGTTTTTTTTATTAACTAAAGGGGGCCCTGACTGCCTAAGGGGCCCCTGATTAACTAAAGGGGGCCCTGATTGCCTAAGGAGGCCCTGACTGCCTAAAGGGGGCCCTGACTGCCTAAGGGGCCCTGATTAACTAAAGGGGGCCCTGATTAACTAAAGGGGGCCCTGACTATCTAAAGGGGGGCCCTGACTATCTAAGGGGGCCCTGACTACCTAATGGGGCCCTGACTATCAAATGGGGTCCTGATTAACTAAAGGGGGCCCTGACTCCCTACAGGGGGCCCTGACTATCTAAGGGGGCCCTGATTAACTAAATGGGGCCCTGATTAACTAAAGGGGGCCCTGATTAACTAAAGGGGGCCCTGACTACCTACAGGGGGCCCTGATTAACTAAAGGGGGCCCTGATTAACTAAAGGGGGCCCTGACTACCTACAGGGGCCCTGACTGTCTAAAGGGGGCCCTGATTAACTAAAGGGGGCCCTGATTATCTAAGGGGGCCCTGACTGCCTAAGGGGGCCCTGATTAACTGAAGGGGGCCCTGATTAACTGAAGGGGGCCCATGATTAACTAAAGGGGGCTCTGACTATCTAAGGGGGCCCTGACTACCTAAAGGGGGCCTTGATTAACTAAAGGGGGCCCTGACTGCCTAAGGGGGCCCTAATTAACTAAAGGGGGGCCCTGACTACATACAGGGGGCCCTCATTAACTAAAGGGAGCCCTGATTAACTAAAGGGGGCCCTGACTACCTAAGGGGGCCCTGATTAACTTAAGGGGGCCCTGACTATCTAAGGGGGCACTGATTAACTAAAGGGCCCTGAATATCTAAGGGGGCCCTGTTTAACTAAAGGGGGCCCTGATTAACTAAGGGGGCCCTGATTGACCAAAGGGGGTCCTGACTGCCTAAGGGGGCCCTGATTAACTAAAGGGGGCCCTGACTATCTAAGGGGGCCCTGATTAACTAAAGGGGGCCCTGACTACCTACAGGGGGCCCTGACTACCTAAGGGGGCCCTGATTAACTAAAGGGGGCCCTGACTACCTAAGGGGGCCCTGATTAACTAAAGGGCCCTGAATATCTAAGGGGGCCCTGATTAACTAAACGGGGCCCTGACTACCTAAGGGGGCCCTGATTAACTAAAGGGGGCCCTGACTACCTAAGGGGGCCCTGATTAACTAAAGGGGGCCCTGACTATCTAAGGGGGCCCTGATTAACTCAAAGGGGCCCTGACTACCTAAGGGGGCCCTGATTAACTAAAGGGGGCCCTGACTGCCTAAGGGGGCCCTGATTAACTAAAGGGGGCCCTGACTATCTAAGGGGGCCATGACTGCCTAAGGGGGCTCTGATTACATAAATACTAAAGGGGGCCCTGACTGATTAACTACAGGGGGCCCTGATTAACTAAAGGGGACACTGACTACCTAAGGGGGCCCTGATTAACTAAAGGGGGCCCTGACTACCTAAGGGGGCCCTGATTAACTAAAGGGGGCCCTGATTAACTAAAGGGGGCCCTGACTACCTAAGGGGGCCCTGATAAACTAAAGGGGGCCCTGATTACCTAAGGGGGCCCTGATTAACTAAAGGGGGCCCTGACTACCTACAGGGGCCTCTGACTGTCTAAAGGGGGGCCCTGACTATCTAAGGGGGCCCTGATTAACTAAAGGGGGCCCTGACAATCTAAGGGGGCCCTGATGAACTAAAGGGGGCCCTGACTATCTAAGGGGGCCCTGACTACCTAAGGGGCCCTGATTAACTAACGGGGGCCCTGACTCGCTAAGGGGGCCCTGATTAACTAAAGGGGGCCCTGACTGCCTAAGGGGGCCCTGATTAACTAAAGGGGGCCCTGACTGACTAGGGGGCCCTGATTAACTAAAGGGGCCCTGTAGAACTAAAGGGGGCCCTGACTATCTAAGGGGGGCCTGATTAACTAAAGGGGGCCCTGACTTTTTTAAGGGGGCCCTGATTAACTAAAGTGGGCCCTGACTATCTAAAGGGGCCCTGACTATCTAAGGGGGCCCTGACTGCCTAAGGGGGCCCTGACTGCCTAAGGGGGCCCTGACTGCCTAAGGGGGCCCTGATTAAAGGGGGCCCTGACTACCTACAGGGGGCCCTGATTAACTAAAGGGAGCCCTGACTGCCTACAGGGGCCCTGATTAACTAAAGGGGGCTCTGACTGTCTAAAGGGGCCCTGACTACGTAAATACTAAAGGGGGCCCTGACTACCTTCAAACTAGAGGGGACCCTGACTACCTGAACACTAGCTAAAGGGGGGGCCCTGACTTTCTGCACACTAGCTAAAGGAGGCCCCTAGCTACTTGTATACTACCTAAAGGGGCCCTAACTACCTGTATACTGCCTAAAGGAGACCCCTAACTGCCTGTATACTACTTCAAGGGAAGCCCTAACTGCCTGTATACTACCTAAAGGGGGTCCCTAACTGCTTGCAGACTATTTAAAAGGGGCCCTAACTACCTACAGCTTACCAAACTGGGGGAAACCACCTACCTCCAGCCTAACTAACTGGCACTCACAGAACACCTACCTACAGCCAACCTACCTGGGGTCCACCAACCTAACTGTAGCCTATCAACTTGTCTAACTGGGGCCTGCTTATCTACATGGGGGCTGTTTACCTACCCACCCATGTCTAGGTACCCACCAACCTACCTGGGGCCGGCCTACCAACTTATCCAGCGAGGGTCTACCCACCTAAATAGGGCCTATCTAGTTACCTGGGGCCTTGCCCATTTGCCTACCTATCTAGGGTCTTGTCTACCTACCTTGTCATATAGAGAGAAGGCAGCAGCTCATAGTTGTAGCATTATCTCCAGGGGGTTAGTTCTCTCCCAACCCCTTGGAGGTCAGTTGACCCAATGAGAGGCCTGAATTTGGCTCTTTTGAGAGGTAAGGATAGCGTAGGACCACCCGACCTGAGATCACGTTGTAAGTTCGTGGGTGGCTTAAACATTTTTTGATCAAAAACATGTGAACTAAGAATCTCAAAGTTTTTTTCATGTATGATAGATAGCATAAATGCTTCTTTAGGGATTTCCATGTAATGTATTGACCTCTTTGTGGTCTCTATATGGCGGTGTTGTAGGTTATACCTGAGCTGGTTTCGGACCTCTATGTGGTCATGGTAGTGTTGTAGGTTATATCGGCGCGGGTATAGTGGCAGTGTACATGTGTCCCTGATTGTAAGAATGAGGGAACACCTGACTATGATAGGAGTTTCACTTTTACTTTCTTGCTGGTGTTTATTTTAGAAGGTGGTGAGGTGCGTGACCAAGGGAAACATGGAGGGGGATATTGTATGTAGGCCAGTGGGTGATATGGATGGAGCTACTTAGCCCTGTGTCTATGATATATTAGACTGTGACATATATGTGAGATAGATGGATATGTGACTCACTTGATATTAATGTGTAATACACAATACAGTTCTGTTTTGCACACTGTATTATGTGGTAAAATTGGTGCATTTATGTCAGAGAGGCCGGTAATATTTTCATGTACAGTAGGGTGGGCCCCCAAGATCAACTCCCCTGTGGGCCCCAGGCCCTCCAGTCCGACACTGGGTCTAGATGGTTAAATAGTGGGATGGGGCTTTCCTATGTTAGCCCATCTACACCCCCTTAGTGTGATTACATAGCGCTGCCACATCTGCCATATTTGTGATTCTACTAGATACTGCCAGATGCAGGTTCTCATAGGCTTTCTACAGTGCAAAAAAAAACCAAAATTGTCAGCCCCTCCAAACTGTAAAATAAATGGTACAGGTGCATGCTGCCATGGCTGCAATGCTATAGAAGCACACAGCAACAATCTAACAGCACTCCATAGAGATTAAGGGCTTGTCCCCACCACGAGAGTTTTCAGTCAGTTTTACAGATGGTTTTCGGATTTGAAAACAGTCTGTAAACCAACTGTCAACAATCTGCATAGACTTTAATAGAAAATCCGTTCAGCAGTCCCTACTGAATGGATTTCTGCTTGACGGTTTTTCTCATCGCCGGCGGACCGAAAAACTCAGAACATGTTCATTCTTCTGCCCGGTTTTCGGTCAGAAGATGAAAGTCAGTGGTTGAGGGGGGCTGTGAATCCACAAACCATGGACAGAACCGTCCCCCAAAACCACGGAAACAGTGTCAAAATACCAGCCATATTCCTTAGTCAGAATCCGGCCGGTGTTTGCATACTGCCGTGTGGACGCAGCCTAAGAGACATATAAATACTGAATATATAAATTATTTCAGTGTATGGCTGCTACATTTAGTGTATGTGAAACTCTGAGGTTCTTTGCGCACATTTTGATTGAATTGTGAGGGCTCATCCACCAACTGCAAGAGGGCCTCAGTTCAGATGGGAACTAGCTCTATACAACCTCACCTCTTTTGTGGGTGGCCTTTTCCATACTCTTTAGGGCAAGAGCCTCTTAGCTATACTCTGTTCTGATTATAATCAACCTGAATTGATGGGTGGAGTGCACAACCAAAACAGAGGCATCCTCTCGCCCATGCAGAAATGCAAACAAAACAAAAATTCATCAACACCTCCAAATAATTTTAAATAAATGCCAGAGGGTACACCTGCAACATTCTTGCCTTGAAAAATATGGAGGCGCTGGAAAAGCATTGCAAAAGGTAAAATGTATAGTGTAGATCTCTAACTGAACTTAAGGCCAGTTTGTGCCGATGGTGAATGGGCCTTTACAATTTGGTCAAAATGTGAGCTCAGATTTTTATATATGCTAGATGTACCAGAAATTCACTCTGAGATAATTCAAATAGTCAGTGTTTATCTGTTTATTGGCATATGTGGAGAGCTAGTAGGCTGCCTATAAATAGGAAAATAACAGGTAGGCAGTGGTACACTGCACCAGATAAAGTAGTGTGATCAAACAACACATCATTCTTATGTAAGTTAAAAAAAGATTTAAAGTTTGACTGGGCGGTTAACTTACAAGATTTAAGTTTATTTAGAAGATATTGTAAAAATCGTAATGGGGAGGTGTATATCTTTTTTTAAAATCCTGTCTGAAACCAAAACTGTGGGAAGATATAGGAAATTAACACGTGGAGTCATTATGGGTAGATATACATGGGGGAAATAATAATAATAACATTCTATAGGCCACCAAATATAACAGAACCCATGGAAGATAGACAAATAGATGAGGCAACTAATCATAATGAGGTTTTTATTATGGGTGACTTCAGCTACCTAGACATAAATTGGGAAACTGAAACCTTTCCCAATTGGTGCTGGAGCTGACTAGAGGAAAGGCCCCTTTGGACTTAATATTGACCAATAGACCTGACAGAGTAACAAAGGTTCATTTTGGGGGGCACCTGAGAATAGTGACCACAATATAATAGCCTTTACTAGAGTACTGTATTTTGTCGAGAAGTCACAAAAACGCTGAATTTCAGAAAGGCTTATTTTAATCTGCTTAGGGAGGTCCTAAACCACATTGAAAGAGACAAGGTCTTCAAAAATAACAGAACAAATAATGGGAGATTTTTTAAAACATCTTAAGCGTCCACTGTGAGAGGTACATACCTTATGGAACTAAAGTGATTAGAAACAGGAAAAAAAACAATGTAGATCAAAAAAGATTTAAAGAAGGCAATAAATAACATATAGAAAGCATTTAAGCTACTTAAACAGGAGGGCAGTGAAGAGGCACTAAAAAACTATAAGGAAAAAAAATAAAATATGTAAAATAATGATAAAGACAGCAAAGCAGGAGACAGGCAGATTAACAAGGAAAGTAAAACTAACCCCAAGTAGTGAGGGAGGCATTGTAGAGGGCGATGAGGAAGAAGCAACCTATTAAACAAATTAAATGACCTTCCTGTTGATGAGCAGAGGGATGACCTTAAATGTTTCTTGTCTAACTTAGAATTAAGTAGTATGATAGACAGGCCACTTTTCTTAATATTTGTGGACTGTATAATAACGTGGTATGTCCCAAAGGATTGGCGCATAGCAAATGTGGTACCAATATTCAAAATGAGGTCAAAAAGTGATCCTGGAAACTATAGGCCGTAAAGTTTTAACCCTCTGTTGTAGGTTAAATTATTTGAAGGTTTTCTAAGAGATGTATCTGGATTATCTCACTGAAAATAAATGTATAAACAGTGTTCCAGCATGGGTTTATGAAGGATCGGTCCTGTCAAACTAATCTCATCAGCTTTTATGAGGAGGTTAGGTCTAGACTGGAGTGTGGTGAGGCATCTGAATTTTTCTAAAGCATTTGATACTGTGCCACATAACAGGTTGGTAAGTAAAATGAGAATGCTTGGACTTGATTCCTGTTACTCGTGGGGTACCACAGGGGTCAGTATTGGGCCCTATGCTCTCTAATATGTTAATTAATGATCTTACACATGGATTGCACAGTAGAATATCGATCTTTGCAGATTATACTAAACTCTGTAAAGTATACAATATACAATAGAGGATAATGTTCTATTACAAAATGACCTGGATAAGTTGGAGGCTTGGCAGAGAAGTGGCAGATGAGGATTAACATAGTTAAATGCAAGGTTATGCACATGGAATGGAAAAATCCATTCCATGTTTACTTGTTTAACAGAAAAACACTGGGTAAAAGTGACAAGGAGAAGGACTTGGGAATTCTAGTGGACAGTAAACTTAATTGTAGCAGCTAGCGTCAGGCAGCAGCTGCCAAGGCAAATAGGATCATGGGGTGCATTAAAAGGGGCATAGATGTACATGATGAGAACATTATCCTTCATTATACAAGTCACTGGTCAGACCACACAAGGAATATTGTGTACAGTTTTGGGCACCAGTGCACAAGAAAGACATTGTAGAGCTTGAACAGGTACAAAGACGGACAACGAAAATAGTAAAAGGAGTGGGTGGACTTCAATACCTAGAAACATTAGCATAATTAGAGTTATTTAGTTTAGAAAAAATATTAAAGGTCAATATAGAAATCTCTCCCAAGATCTATTTATACACAGGACTGTATGTAGAACAAGGGGGGATCCTCTATGCCAAAGAAAGAAGGTTACTACATAAACAAGAAGGGATTTCTTTACTGTAAGAGGGGAGTGAGACTTTTGGAAATCCAAGCAACTTGTCACAGTGAATTCACTAACAAAATTCGAAAAGGATCTGGATGCATAACAAGTTATAGTGACTAGGATTCTGGATAAGGGGTGTTGATTCAGGGATTTATTCTGTTTGCCAGATTTGGAGTCGGGAAGGATTTTTTCCCCCCCTAAAATGAGGACAATCGGCTTCTACGTCATTGCGGTTTTTGCCTTCATCTGGGTCAACACTGTTGCACAATAAGCTGAACTGGATGGACATCTGTCTTTTTTTTGGCTTTTCGAACTATGTAGAGATTCACAAAAATCACCCCCAAAAAATCACTGTTTTGTCTATTACAATGCATTAGTATTGAAAAAAAACAAAAATATTCATACTTGGTATCACTGCATCTGCTACAACCTGTACTGACAAAATAATGCATTTTTTAATTCTGCACAGTGAACACTGTGAAAAACAATTCTTGTCTCCAAAAAAAAAATAATAGAATTTTAAGCGATCAAGGTCCTATGGGCTCCAAAATGGTACCAAATAAAACTGCAGCTCAGTCTACAAGTGGCAAGAGAGGGAAAAAAACATATAGCTCTCAGAATGTGGTGACAATTTTTTCCAAGTAATTTAATTGCAAAAAAGTAATAGAACCTTAAAACAAAAAAAAAATTTTGTATCACCGCAATTGCATCGCCCTGTAGGTTTTAAAGTAAAAATCTTATTGCGTGAAAAATACCTTTACAAAAATCCAAAAATGTAGTTTTTTGTTCATCCTGCACAAAACATTAAATAAAAGGTGATCATAATTTTTTTTGTAAATAAAATTTGCAAAAGTAGTAAAACTTAAAAAACTTTAAATTTGCCATCACCATGACTGTATTAACCTGTAAAAAAAAGTTAACATAATTTATTCTGCATGATAAATATAATAAACAAATTGCACCCTAAATGGAATCCTAACTAAATGAAATAAAAGCCCTGAATCAGCTCCGTATACAGAAAAATAAAAAAGTTATGGCTGTCAGACAATGACAACATAAAAACGCACTTTTTACAAACCGAATTCTATTGTGTAAAAGTAGCAAACATAAAAACTATATCAAATTTATATAATTGCGATTGTACTGACCCGCATAGTCAAGTTATCTTGTCACTTATACCGCACGGCGAATTCTGTAAAAATGGAACCCAAAAAACAATGGTGGAACTGCAGATATATTTTTTTTTTATTTTCATGGCCCGAAGCTTTAAAAAACTGTGGAACACTCTCCCAGATCCCAGACTATCGTCCATATCCTCCTTCTACTCCCGTCTGCTAAAACTTAACGTAGAGAAAACTGAATTCACCATCATTCCACCATTCCACTCCATCCCTCCGCCTGATCTCTCTATCATAGTCAACGACTCCACACTCTCTCCTGTCCCCCAAGTCCACTGCCTTGGGATAACCCTTGACTCCACTTTGTCGTTCAAACCACACATCCAAACCCTTACCTCTGCCTGCCACCTCCACCTGAAAAATATCTCCCGAATCCACTCATTCCTTAACCTTTATACTACAAAAATGCCCTTGTTATCTCCCGCCTAGACTACTGCAACATCCTTCTCTGTGGCCTCCGTTTGGCCTCTGTTGGCCACTGTTTAGCACCATCGCTCCCCTCCAAACCATTCTCAACTCTGCTGCCTACCTTATCTACCTCTCACCTCGCTACTCCTCTGCCTCTCCCCTCTGCTTATCCCTTCACTGGCTACTCATTGCCCAGTGAATTAATTTCGAGTTACTAACCATGACCTACAAAGTTCTCCATAACCTCTCTCCTCCATATATCTCTGCCTTAATCTCCAGATATCTCCCCTCTCACAATCCCCACTCCTCACCAGCAGGGCCATCTTTTCCATTGGGTACACTAGGCAGTTGCCCGGGGGCCCCACAAGTATAGGGCCCCCAAGCATGTCCCAGAAATACAAGAGACATTCCCTGATTCCCTTGGTTGTCTTCCCTTATTTAACTGTTTGTATGTTTTTAGGATGTGCAAACAGTTAAGAACCATGCTGGAGAAAGGAGCCAAAGTCTTCTAGGCTCTATGCTGATAGTGTCCAAACATAAGTGTCATGTGCTGTGGAGGGGGGGTTTGAGCACAGCCACGTGTGATGCCATGTATTTGAGAAGAGCCCACTGCAGTGCTATGCCCACGCGCCCATAATTCTGTTAAGACGGCTCTGCTCACCGGACCTTCTTCTCTGCTCTCTTCTTGTCAGCTCTTCACATAACCGTCTCCAAGATTTCTCTCGCGCTTCACCCATATTCTTGAACTCACTGCCCCAACACATCAGACTCTCCTCCACTCTCACTAGCCTCAAAAGCAACCTGAAAACCCATCTCTTCAGGATTGCCTACAACCCACAATAACCCCTTTGTCACTGCACGCACCACAAACCATGTCTGCCACTCACCTTCTGTCTCTTTCCCCTTTCCTTGTACACTGTAAGCCCTCGCAGGCAGGGTCCTCTTTCTCTCTGTAACAGTTGTTAGTCATCTGTTGTCACCATTGTACTTGTTTGACTTATATATGTAACCCCCTTGAATGTACAGTGCCTTGGAATCAATGGCACTCTAAAATATATAATAATAATAATAATAATAATAATAATAATAACAACACCTGAGCACCAGAATTGCACAATACACCCCTAGATGAGATCCCTGAGGGGTGTTGAATCCAAAATGGGGTGACTTCTGGAAGATTTCGCCTATCTGGTACTTTGGGTGTTTTGCAAATGGAACATGGCACCCACCAAAATCTGTGTTCCAAAAGCCACATAGCGCTCCCTCCTTCGCCCTGCCATGCGCCCAAACAGCAGTTTACAACCACATATAGGGTTTTGCTGAACTTGGAAGAAATAGTGTAATAAATTTTAAATAAATGTTAAAATTTGCTACAAAATTTAAGAGCCACCCCAATGTCCTTAAAAAAATAAGAGTTTCGGTTTCATGCAGTTTCACGGAGCGGCAGCCAGCTTTAGATTCCTGGTCAGGTTGTATTTGAATAGCATTGATCAACAAATCAGCTCTGCTGTTACTAGCTATACAGTGACATAAGTGGCAGAGATTTATAAAGTGCAGAACACAAGACTACAGAGCTTTAACCCCTTAATGACTTTTGACGTCGCTGCAGATATTGGGGTTTTCGGCGCCCAGCGGCACAGCAACGCTAAGAACTGAGCTGTACTTCACAGCCCTGTTTCCAGCGCAGTCTCAGCAAGCGCCGGGGAGCGGGGGAAACCTCCACTCCCCGGCGCTTAACCCCTTGATTCGTGACCGCAGCATGATCAATGGGCTTTCCCCTGCTCTGTCGGGGGATCAGGACTCCCGGTGTCCCGACAGAACCCAGAGAATGGCTATACAGTCAGCCTTGGGGACCTAGAGTAGCCGCCGGGCTGTCTGTGTAAGAAGCCAGCAATCAGGGTAGACTGTGTGCTGCCCTGATTGCTGCCTGTGTCAAATTGACACAACTTATCATGTATTATAATGTATTAGCAAATATGAATATTCTAATACATTGCCAAGTGTAAAACAGTTATCCCTTCATGGATTTTAAAAAAAAAAAAAAAAAAATTAATAAAAAACATAAAAATACAAAACATATACATATTAGGTATCCACACGACGGAAATAACCTGTAGAATTAATCTATCAAGTTATTAAGTGTGAAATGTGAATGGTGTAAAAAAAAATGTGAAAAAAAGCAAAAAAAAGTTAAAGAAAATAAAGTGAACTTAAACTAAAAAGTACAACTGGTGTGGAATAAAACAAGGCCTTATTTAACTGCATCATTGAAAAAAAATAAAAAAGTTACGACTGTTGAAATGCAAGGAGGCAAAAACTAAAAAAAGTGCTGGTCATTAAGTACTTTTCAAGAATTCAGCTTAAAGGAGTTGTCTCATTACGAGCTTTCAGCCTGTCAGTGTCCCTGGTAAGTTGAACTGAGGGGCGTGCTAGCTTGTCTGTCTTCTTCTGCCCCCTCTCCCCCCCTCCCATCAGCACACAGGCAGCTACGTACTTCTATACAGGGGGGGGGAGGGGGGTTTGCTCTCAGAGTTCACCCTGTGTGTGCCTGCCTAGGTCTGTTGCAGGAGAGGGCTGATCTATGAGTGTGAAGTGGTGTGCTAATAGAGCAGAGGGAATGCATGTGTTCCTATATCCCCTGCTTAGCTTACAAGTCTCCACATCTCCAGCAACAACAAGGGCAGTGTTACTATACTCAGGATGTGTCACTAATACAGGAGAACATAAAGTATTCACATGCCCCCTGATCTGTATAGTATTAGTATAGTCACAGTTCCAAAGACATATCATGATTATAGTAACAGACAGGGTCACTGCTGTTACATCTATCTGTGTAGAGAGCAGGAGGAAGCAGGGACACACAGGGTTAATCCAGGCAGCATGGACACAGACGCCAGAGTCCTCCCTCCCCCCTCCTTCCACTACAGAAGCATTCTGTGCGGGAGGGGCTCTCTGCTCCGACCTGTCTTCAAAGGTGATGAGTCATTCAGACCTGACAGCCAGTAAGATAAGGATCAACAGGTCGGCTTTGTATAGAGATTTGAGGAGCTGATGTAGTAATACAACAGGGCTAGCTCAAAATCAGTAGGACATTTGTAATGAACATATATTGCAAAGCTGCTTGTTTTTTAAAGATCTTTAAATTAAAACCCAATCATTGTAGCGAGACAACCCCTTTAAGGGGTTAAAGAGTGAAAGCTTTTCTTTTAGGTAAACAATGTTTGTTGCTAGAGAGAAGACTATGCAGGGAGTGAGTCACCAAGGTCTAACTGACTAACTGAGGCAGGTTAGAGCAAAAAGAGATGAGAGAGCAGAGAGAAATAGCCAGTGACCAGAGAAACTTGTGTACTCTAAGAGGAAATAAAATCTCCTCCTTTATCTCCTGACCAAAGCAAAATCAAAACAACAATGTATTTGATACTTGCCTACATGTTAGAAGCTAATCATTGTGGTAAAAAAAAAAACCTTTAAGCTCCCTCTAAAGCATTTCAGTTGGGTTGAGGTCTGGACTCTGTCTAGTCGTAATAGGATGGGATTGATCAGATTAATGTGTCTTAATGATGGGATATGGAGATTCAGGTTTTATGTCTCTTTTCAGTATATGTCTCTGTGTATGTATAATAGTTATAGCTAGTGATATACTAGTGTGACATGTGACTATTGTTAATTGACATGTGATTGTTAATACCATACATTTGTAATCATCTATTTCTACCCCTATTTTCAGGTGATCTTTTGACTTTTGCATTCGGTCAAAGCAGACTACCCTTCCTCCCCTCACAGTGCTGACCAAAGCCCCTTAAAAACATTACCCTCTTAAAAAGAGTAAAGAAAAATGTGTACTACATTATGTCATGTGCAGCTAAGATGTGGTATAAAAACCTGAGTGTGGTATTTCTAATTAGCTTCAGCTGGGACCATGAAACATGCAGGTGCCCAGCGCTCAATATGGCCGGATTTCTCGGCCGGTATTTAGTCTTTTTTTGTCACCTAGAGGGACGCCTTTTGTCTGCGGTTTGCGAATTCCACCTTCGCACCCACATGTTCATGTGAAACTGGGCAGAAGAATGAACAAGTTTTCAGACTGCCGGCGGTGTAAAAAACGTCCAGTGGAAAATCTGTGTGGCATGCGGCACGGGTTTTCTAGTTAAGTCTATGGGGGAGCATTGCATGTCGGTTTTCAGATGGTTTGTAAAACTGCAAACCATCTGAAAAACCAACCACTAACCCTTGCTGTGGGGACAAGCCCTATTGCTTGTCATCAGAACAGATGGGTGTACATTAGTGTATGATGTACACTGGGACTCCCCATTTCACTGTGCAAAAAACATTCATCTGTAACTGCAGCTGAGTATCATTTTTATTTCATTTTATGTATTTACCCTTTTTTTATATTTATATTCTGCTCTGCTTGTAAGCATTCTTTGATTGTCATTAAATCAATCGCTGGCAATTGGTGTCAGAAGTGGGATTGATGGTCCAAAAATTACTTAAATTGTTTTATTGAGAAATAATGATGTATATGTTAACTGAGGTGCTTAGTTTTGTAGCAGATGACAGTCCCCTGGTTGGTGCATAAATCGCAATAAAGTACACTCAATAGGTTGTGTCACCATTCTGACAGACTATAGTCAGTTTGTGGTGGAACTTGTTATGTCTCTTCAATGGCTGAAGATGATAGTAATGTGGGCTGGATTTGTATGTTGATGTGGAGTGAAAGAAATATACAAGAGTAAGTGAAGACAGTAGGTATAAGGTGTTTGTGCCTATATTCTGTGTTTGGTTTTGTGAGGAAAATGACAAATAATAATAATCTTTATTTATATAGCGCCAACATATTTCGCAGCACTTTACAATGTCAAAAAATTACAAAGCCACCCCCACAGCTCTTGTAACTTCAAATTCACTCAGATTGCAAAAGTCACTCAAGCTCCCCGCTGTGCAATACATGTCTTAGGAAGCATCAATTAGGCAAAAGACAGCAAGATCTGGCTACTAAGCCAGATAGAAGACCATTCTATCAGGGGGTCTAAGCATCAAAGGATTGTCAGTTAATTTCATTAGCACCTTGCCCAGGGTCCTGGTCCCAGACACAGGCATGAAAGGTATGAGCATATGGCAAAATGTCGAGATTTCATAAGGATTCAAAGAAGAACCGTGCATCACAGGTCCACCCCAGTTTCATATTTTTAAATATGAAACTCCCCACACGCGTAGCTGTCACTCCCATGTTTGTAGGGCACCTAGGAAGGGAGAAACCAACGGCTGGCACATGAAAAGAAGCAGAATGCCAGTGTTTGGTACCAAGTCATAGCTTAGGCCCATCTGTTTTCAGATGGTATCAATGCCTCGGTTCTGTCCCAATGCCCTGCCGCGTTGTGACCCATTTTGTGTCTGCAGCCAAAAACTGCATTTCCTGAGAGGAGAGTGTAGACTATCCCAGGGGCATGAGAGGGTGTGACAGGTGGGTGTGAAATAGGGGCAATGTGGGATGTCCCAGTACTGTTTTAAGTCAAAACCTGGCTTTACCCAGATGTTGTCTCATTGGGGGGGGGAGTGGTACCTACACCAGCATTCCAGGAGCATCCGCACACAGGAGCAAGGCCACATTCACCCCCCCCCCCCATGTGTGCCCAGCACAGGGCCAACCTAAGGTAAATATACACCTCATTGCCTCTCTGTCTGTACTTATACCCTATTGTATTTGCACCTTTGACCAATATCTGTATAGTATACCCCTATGTATGCATTGTTTTTCTAGTGCGATTTCCTAAGGCGATTAGTTCTTTAAACTTTAATCCTGAGCTGGTCTGTTGTCTTGATCGCCCTGATCTCACATGTCCTTATTCTCAGTCTCTAAAATATAGCTACCCCAAGGCAGCTTCCTGACCTTGTTATAAATCTGTAAAGGACCGGTGTTATAGCTAATGAGGAACTGGTGGCAGTCTACTGGGCTAGCAGAGTCTGTTTCACCAATGTGGGTAAGCAGATCTCTCCCAGCTCTTCAGGGTTTTGGGCAAGTAGTTTATCGACTCGCACTCCCTGGGTCTTTCTGTGCCTGTGTGGACAGGGGTTAACTGGGAAACCATATCCGGCTGATCTTGTGCACCCCTAAGGGGATCACAACGTCATGATACACCCCAAGTCAGGCCGTCGACCCTCAAGTGGGTGCAGGATTTTCCTGACAGGTTTTTACCAAACGAGGTGCTGTGCATTAAGGACATAGTTTCCGAAGTCATGTGGCTTGTCTTGTTCAAATGAAACTTTTCAAACTTAGAGGTGTTGCCATGAATGCAAAATCCCCTATGGAGGCCAACTTGTAGCTCGCATGCGCAGTTCTCCCTATTCTTTTCTGTGGCAATTCTGAACATAGCCGAGAAAGTGTGCTTGGCTATATTCCAAACTAGAAACATAAAACATAGAGATGAAGGGGGGATAGCTGAGCAAGCTTGGCCGTCTCCCAATTCACTGAGACCAGCTCCTACCTCCCTACACAGGGGATTTAAGAACTCATCAGGTCCCTTAATAAGTGAAGCATAAGGTTATTGTAACGGAGGAGTGGATCCGCTGGACCAACGCAAGCATGATAGCTAAGCCACCGCCAGGAACGGAGTCTAAGTAGCCCCCGGTTTTTCACCAGAGCCTGCCCAAAACGGATGGACTTCCCGCTGGCCCTTTAAACCCGGGACCAGCCGTCGGGGCGCGCCGCCTTAAGAGGGATTATGCACGCGGCGGCTGTCAGAGTTGGAGACAGGAGGCGGGACTGGTAAGTACGGGGTTCCCGGGCAAGAGGAGAAGGACCACGGCTGCGGACAGCCGCAGCAGCCGTGCCGGACCCCGTACGCACAGGGGAGGGCCGCGACGATCTGCGCGCCGCGGACAGTACCCCCCCCCCTTAGCTCTCTCCTCTTCCTTTGAAATATTAGCGAGGAGATCAGGGACAGATTGGTCCTGGTTTACCTGAACGCTCCTCCGGACCGAAGCCCTTCCAGTCGATAAGATAGAACCGCTTCCCCCTCACTTTTCTTCCCGCCAGCACCTCCTTGACCTCAAAAGGTGTTATCTGTGCTAGCAACAGGAAAGGCGAGACAGGTCTGCGGGAGAAGCGTTCAGCACCACAGGCTGAGGAGGGACACGTGAAACGCGTTGGGATCCGTAAGTCGGGGCAAGCGAGCTTTTAGGAGACGGGGTTTCAGACCTGGAGCACCACAAAAGGACCCAGGTATTTGGGGGCCCAACTTGTAACTGCACCTTAAAACGGACGTACTTTGCGGATAACCCAAAAACCCTATCGCCTGGCTCAAATGGGGCGGAGGCCTACGGTACCTGTCAGCCCTGACGCTTGGTGCGGGCAAAGCTCGTAGCAGGGCTGACGCGTGAGTTGCCAGAGAGCCTTGATGTCCTTTACTTGGGAAATCCACCCGGGTACATGACACGAGGTATGCTAGAGGGAGAGGTGGGCGGGGATGTAACCCAAAGACGACAAAAAAGGGGGAGGCCCAGCGGATTCCCGACTCTAAAGAGTTATAAAGAAAAACTCTGCCCAGGAGAGAAAATCGGACCAATTTCCTGACGAGCGGACACAAAGTGCCGCAAGTAGGTGCCCAACACCTGGTTAACCCGTTCTACTGCCCGTTAGTTTGAGGGTGGTAGCAGATGAAAAATCCAACTGAACCTGCAACTGACAGCACAGAGCCCGCCAAAATTTTTGCGTTTAAAATGGAAATCCCCTGACAGAGACAATATGCAATGGGGATGACCGTGCCCAAACGGAAAATATGATGGAAAAAATCTGGCCAGCTGGGGGCAGAGGGTAGCGATTCCTTATGGTGATTTTATTTAAGCCCCGGGTAGTCGATGGGAGGGCCGGAGAGACCCATTTTTTTTCTCCACAAAGAGGAACCGGCTCCTGCCGGAGACGAGGACTTACGGATAAACCCTTTGCAGAGGTTCTCCTTGATGTACTCAGACATCGCCTTAGTCTCCGGGACGGAGAGTGGATAAACCCGCCTCTGGAGGGGTAAAAGCCCGGTTGCAGGTCAATGGGACAGTCGTAAGGGCCGGGGAGGAGGGAGTGTTTCGGCCTGCCTCTCCCCAAAAAACATCCGCAAAGTCCCAATATGGCGTAGGGAAGGGGGAA
>JAODAL010026083.1:0-57387 GCA_025379985.1 Phyllomedusa bahiana
GAACGGCCCCCAAAAATTTAAACGGACTGAAATACGTCCTATTTTAAGCCGTGTGAACATAGCCTAAAAGACTAAAGATATATGTCCCCTCCCTGAATTATACATTTTATATAAATAAAAATATATCAAAAGCTAGAACACAAAGTACTGTGTATAAAGCCACTTAATAATGGTCATACAGTTACCAAATAACCGTGCTACATGAAACCAGAATCCCAAGGCTAAAATTACCAATAATTAAGACCAAATATTGCTACATCATGACCACATATCACCACTGCATAGTGACTGAATAATATATCGCCCACGATGGCCACATATCATCACCACATAGTAACTGAATAATACCGCCACACCATGACCACATATAACCACCACACAGTGACTGAATAATGCTGCAACACCATGACCTCATATCACCCGCACATGAACGAATGAACGAGTGAACGAATAATACCACCACACCACAACCACATATCACCACCACATAGTGACTGAATAATACCACCACACCACGACCCCATATCACCACTATATAGAGACTGAATAATACCGTCACACCATTACTGAATATAAACCATTACATTTTGCACATGTATAAGTGATTACAGTTCAGGTAAATTTAGTGACTCACAGGTGACGTTTCTCTGATGAGACATTCACGTTCCCTTTTCTTCTCCATCCGGTCAACACCACCATGCTGACTTCTCCCAGCCAACACTCGTCCATGCAGATTTGGACACAAATATCCTCACTTTTCCAGCAAATCCTTACTTATAGGTATATAAGTCCCCTCAGTTAGGTAGCTCTATAGCTCTTCTCATAAGACAGGAAGCTTTATAGGTCCCCACAGTTAGGTAGGTGCATAGGTCCCCTCAGTTAGGCAGGCATGTTTAGGTCCCCTCAGTAAGGCAGGTATATACATACCCCCTCAGTTAGGCAACCATATATAGGTCGCCTCAGTTAGGCAGGTATATACAGGCCCCCTCAGGCATCTATATATATCTATCCCCTCAGTTAGGCAGGCAATTATAGGTCCCCTCAAACAGGTGTATATATGGGCCCCTCAGTTAGGCAGGTGTGTATATATGTCCTCTAAGTTAGGCAGGTATATACATATGTCCCCTTGGGTAGGCAGGTATGTATATATGTCCCCTCAGTTAGGCAGGTATATATAGGTTCCCTCAGGCAGGTATATATATGTACCTTTATATGTACATAGTATATGTCAAAGCTTAAGGTGTTACTGTTTTTGACATTTTTGGACAGTGGATTCTGCTTATAGTGTCTTTGATTGGCACTGGAAATAACTTTGTACCAGTTACAGGCATCATGGTACCTGCCTTACTATAGGGGTGCTATGGCTTCCTCTCTTTTCAGTGTTTCCAAAGGGCATGTAAAACTGCAGCATGTATGTCTCTTTTTTTACGCCATCTCTATTTCTGATTACAGAATATTATAAGGCAGGAGAATTATTTTTCTAAAAAATAGCATCATCATTACATGGGTCACTACTAGTGTTGAGCGATTGCGTTGGCTATCGAGATCGATCGATAGTCGATAGTCGGCCGCTATCGATAAGGTTTTTCGATAGTGAGCATCGATGTCTATGGGAGAGCAACAACACCTTCATTATTACACCCAAACAAGGCTGGAGAAGCTGAAATTAACATCCACAACAGTCAAATGGATACGTGCTACATCTTAGGCAACACACTTAGGTTATAAAAGTCACAGAAAAAAAGTCACAGACCATTCACTATCCCTGTCTTGTACCACAGCCTGACCCTTAAACCTGCATCACCCACAAATTAAAAAGCGCCAGAAGGCAGTATGATTTGAACCATCATCTTACTTGAACTGGACATTGAATATCCTGTCCCGGAACGGCATCCACAACGCCTGAGCCCCAAACCTGCATTACTCCAGATTTAAAAAGTGACCGCAAAAAGAGTCTTTTCAACCAACATTTTAGTTGAACTGGACACTAACTATATCAGTCCTGTAACCGCAGAATGACCATTAAACTGTCTGACCCACATTTAAAAATGCCGAAAAAGGAGTCTTTCAACCACCATTTGAGTTTTCACTGGACATTGCAAAAAACCTGTTCTGTCCTGTGGCCACAGCATGAGCCCCAACCTGCATGACCCCCACAATTAAAAAGTGCCGGAGAAAGGAGTCTTACCAACCACCATTTTTAGTTTCACTGTGACATTGACTATACCTTTCCCAGGGCCACAGCATGAGCCCCAAAACTCTGGCATGACCCCACATTTAAAAGTGCTGAAAAAGGAGTCTTCAACCACCATTTTAGTTTCACTGACATTGACTATACCTTTCCTGGGCCACACATGAGCCCCAACCCTGCATGACCTACCCCCACATTTAAAAAGTCCCGGAGAAAGGAGACTTTCACCAACCAATTTAGTTTCCTGGACATGACTATACCTGTCCTGGGCCACAGCAATGAGCCCAAAAACCTGCATGACCCCCACATAAAAAAAGTGCGAAAAAAGGAGTCTTCAACCACACATTTTAGTTATTTCACTGGACATTGACTATACCTGTCCTGGGCCACGCAAGAGCCCACAAACCTGCATTACCCCCACATTTAAAAAGCTGAAAAAGTAGTCTTTCAACCACCATTTATTTTCACTGGACATTGACTATACCTGTCCCTGGTCCCAGCAATGAGCCCCAAACCTGCATGAACCCCCACATTTAAAAAAGTACCGAAAAAGGAGTCCTTTCAAACCACCATTTTAGTTGAACTGGACATGTTACTATAACCTGTCCTGGGCCACAGCATGACCAAGGGCCGGAGTTACAGTGGTGCGTTGGAAAGCCAGGCTGGCGTCCTCATCATTAACACCAGGTTTAAAATGCCTATTGACGCAGCAAACGAAAAACTGTCGTGCTGAAAAGCAGAGGTGCGGAAGCGGACGTGTGGAGAACTTACAGCCTCCTCTGTACACAACAATACCTGGGTATCGCTTGCCCCTTCCGTATGAGATGTGGACCAATTGAGCTTCACTTGGAATACCTGGTGTTAACGCTCTGTTACACCCAGGTGCCCTTTATCTGGCATTCTATTTTCTCATTTACTCAACGTGCTGGAGGAATGGTCCTCTTTACTTTGTTCTCGGTCTGTGCTCCATACTCCATGTTTCTCTGAATACCCTACACTGCTCAAGTATTCCCTGTACCTCCCTTGTACAACAATTCAAGAGGAATTTTTTTAAACAGCTATTTTGTACATGCACATTTTTTAGTACTATAAATTCTAGAAAACACATATTAAAAATAGATGGAATCCCACCATGTCTTTGTTTTCCTCTTTTTTTTTCATGTATTAATGGGTTGTCTCAATACAGGGATTGATTAGCTATATTAAAGAACTTGCAAAAACCAAGTCATTTTGCAATATGGGTGTCCATTAACGAGTGTCCTACCTATTCCTGTTTCTGACAGCACCAACACCTTGAGGCCACTCTTGACAATAGTGAAGAACAAATTTCTGTTAGAAACAACATTTTTAGAATAGGACCGAAGTATACATCATGACACAGCATAATGCCCCCAAAAATCAAAGCAGTGACCCTTGAGCCACTTTGGTCAATGTGAAGAACAAATGTCTGTTAGAAACAACTTTTTTTTTAATAATAGGATCTGTAGTAATGCTGCATTCAAAGCAGCAAATGACCCAAAAAATATAAAATGATTTCCTCACCACTGTTAAAAATTGGTTAGGGAGAAATGCCACATAAAGCCACATTATCTATTCCAAAGCGACCATATTATAGCTGTATCCTCACAGCAACATGACCCCAAAAAATTATAAATATGACCTTCTCATCTCAGCCACTATTAAAAATTGAGAGGAGAAATGCCACATTTGAAGTCTCATTTTCTGTTCCAAAGGACATGATTATTGCTGTATCTTCACAGCAACATGACCTCAAAACCATTGACAATGCGAAAACATCTAAGATAAAGTGAGTAAATGGCAATACGGTGTTGTCAAGAAACCTTGCTGTCTTTTTATCAGTCTCCTCTCAGCAAAACCATCAAAATGAACTGTTGGGAAAAGAGAATAAAAATTGCAGTAAGAAATGATCATTTAAAAAAAATTTTTTCAAGAGGACCATTTCTGTTTGAAAAGGAATGTGAAGTAGACCGGCAACTAATCGGTGACCTCGGCAATTGGGCCACAACATCATCAGAGATCCATGCCTGATTCATCTTGATGAAAGTCAAACGATCCACATTATCTCTGCGTTTGTCTGTAATGACTCCTCCAGCTGTGCTGAAGGTCCGCTCAGATATGACGCTGGCTGCTGGGCAGGACAACACCTCTATGGCGTGACGAGCCAGCTCGGCCATTCGTCCATTTTGGATACCCAGAAGTCTATTGGGTCCGGAACACATGCAAAAACATCGTGTTGAGACGCAGATAGTCGTGCACCATGATCTTAAGCTGATCTCTGTGTGTTGGATGTGTGCCCTGCATTGCATGCGTTGGTGAGGTGGTAAACAAAGATTGCCAGAGGTCACCCATTAGGCTTCTGCCACCTTGCCTGCTGCTGCCGCTACGCCTACTTGGCACTCTACTGCTGTCACGTCGCTGTTGTTGTTCCACCGTGACATTTGGGGAACGTGAGCAGGACGCAACAGATGTCTCCAGTTGATCAATCAGCAAGGTCTCCATTTCCTGACATTTTACTCTCAATTTGGGTGGGTTGGAAGGAAAAGTGCTGATTTTTGTTTTGTACCGGGGATCCAGGAGGGTGGCTCCCATTAATGTGTTCCATTTTATGGGCCTTAATGCGAGGATTCATGTTGGAGGAAATGGAGATCAAGCACCTATGTGAGAGGATGGCGGCCTTGATTTTCCCAAGCCTCTGGGTCGAGGGGCACTAGCAAACTATCTGCCTCAATCTTCCTCCTCAGTCAAATTCGCGCCAACTGCTTTCCAAGGCAGGGACTCTGGTAACATCGGTGTCTAGGAATAACCTCCTACTCCTCCTCCTCCTCCGCTGCCTCCGCACAGCTTCACAACAGCCCTGGACTTGCCTGATAATGATGCACCATGAAGAGCTGATACGCACCTTGCACTAGCTCTGGACCCCGAAACCACTGCCCTACTGAGACCGTGGAAACTGTGAAACTGTCAGGCCTTGTGAATTGATGGAAGGTGAAAGGCTCCGTGTTCCGCATCTGGGTCATGTCTCCTCCTCTGTCGATGGCGGGACCTGTTCGTTTCAGAGTGTCAAACGATCGTTTCACCGAACTAAGATACCACAATGCTCTTGCTGACAAGGGCATGTCCGCACTGACTGCTTGGTGGCGTCTTCAAATCTGGCAAGGATGGTTGCAGAGCCTCTTTACACCTGCTCCCACTCTCGGTGGTTCACACCCCGTGGTCCTTACCTGCTTGCTGTCAGGCTCTGTGTCACTTCCATACTTGCGTAATGGCATTGCGCTGCTGCCACAATCGCTGAAGCTTTTGTGGAGGGTGGAAAATCAGCGTGTTTGCCAGTCAACAATGGACGGTTGACGGGGGAGGTCGAGCTGACGCTGCAAACCGCAGCAGGCGGGACGATGCAGGGGTATTTGCGAACGGCGGAAGTGCGACTCAGACCTCGAGCTTCATTCAGCAGGCAGTCCAGACCCGGGTAAGTCTTTAGACATTGTTGGACGACAAGGGTTCATGGACATGTGCCAGGCAAGGGATGGCTCCAGACCCTTACCGATCTTAAGGGCGGCCAGCAGATTTCGCCCGTTATCGCTCTCCACCTTGCCTGGCATACAAGGTTCTTGTCACCCAGCCAGGAGCTCGGTCTCGTTGCTTAGAGCCGTCCACAGCTCTCTGACCTGTGTGGTTGGACGGTCTCCAAGCAGTTTAATTTCAAACACGGCCCTGGTGTCTCTGGGCACGTGATGCCAACAGAGGACCTTGGGGTAAGTGCCCTGCACCTCCCTGCGGTTTTGAAGAGCCGTGCGCCGAGCCTGAGAGCCACCGGCACCCCCTGAGCATCACACAGCTCACCAGTGAAGCTGTCACAGAGATATTTTGAAGCGGCCTTGGCCGTGCTTATAGTCATGTGTCGTGGTGAGATGGACTTTTCCGGACACAGATGCAGTCAACGCGCTAGAAATTTTTGTTGTACGTGGCTTGGCCAGGGCAGGGACGGCTTTTCTGGCAAAGAATGCTGCTCTGGGGCATCTGGTATTGGGGGCCTAAGCGAGGAGCCATGATGTGGCGTGAACCTATCTGTGGTCCACCAGACGGTAAATGCAAACATTTCAAGGACCAAAAGCCTGGCAATGCCGACATTTCCAGGCTTTTGGCTTTGGGATGGTTTGGGTTTAACGTGTTTCTTCTGCTCCCAAAACCTGGAAGGAAGAAGGCTGGCTGCTAGGACTGGCCACTGTACGGCGTGCGGTCATCAAACTGGCGGAAGGAGAAGGGGTAGGATGGTCTCTGGTCGTGCTAGTGGTACTCGGGCGACGGTGGGAGCTGAAGCGGAGGCTGATCCCTGATCATGACTCTGATGAGACATGGGCAGCTGAGGAAACGCTTTGGTGGCGGAGGAGGAGGAGCGGAGGGGGCGGGAGGACAGAGGTGTGACAGTGGTGGGAGGGCCGTCGTCGGTGTGATCTTTTTTGGCCAAGTGTTTCCCCCTCATTTCAACTTCATGCATGCGCTGCATTGTGGACGTAGACATGTTGGTGGTGGTTAACCCACCTTAAGGTTCTTGCCTTACTTATGCGTTTACGGCAATGGCGCATATGACATCGCTGGTGAATCTAGAAGGCTTGCTCAATGTAGGCCCAGGCTGAGAGGTCCGGACCTTTTTGACGGGCGTTAAGCGAGGAGGAGCGGGGGTTTGCGCTGCCGTGGGCTGGCGGACATCATATCAGCGGACTTCTGCGAACCGCCCTCTCCCTTTTTGTGGCGGGACCCGTATGACACTACCCGCATTCGTCTTCCTCCTCGTCCACTGATGAAGCGCTCGCGAAGCAAATTCTGCGGAAAAGGTCCGGGATGGAATCCGCGATGTCGTCAATCATCTCACTCATCAAACACAGGTGACTTGGTCGTTCCTGACTTTTCTGCTCCAGATGCTGCGGGCTACAAGCAAGGGGCACTGCAGGCGTTGCCGGAGCCCCCGGGATTTTTGCCGATGGACCGGCTTCTTCACCTCCTCTGATGGATCAGTAACTGGGGCGTCAGAGCAGAGAAAATCATCCTTTTTGGCTCTTGATCTTTTATAATTGCCTTCTGACCCAACGCATTTTGTCCTCAAAGAGGTATCAGAAAATGGATTATCCACAGTGGTGGGTACACGAGTTGACATTTGGGCTGCTTCTGTGGGACAGATGCTGATGATGTGAGCCGGACATTTGCGGCCGTGAACTGCGGAGGACGAGTATGAAGATTGCAGAGATGCAGGTTGCATTTAACCACTGAAGGGACAGATTGGCGACATTGTTCGTTACCTTGGATTCACAGGGCATGACCCAGCGATGACAGGCCTGACGGTCCTGCAAATGTCGTTCCGTGGCATGCGTGTTGGTCGCCAGCACTGAAGAACACCTTCTCGCGTTCCTTACTCATGTGTAACCCCCTCTTTGCGCGCGTACACTGCATTTCGCTCCAGGTTCAGAAATATAAAAATTGAGAAGGTCATATGAATAGTTTTGGAAAGTCTCTTTATTAAAGACAGCAAATACAGTATTCTCAAATCCCTTAATCAAAACACAATTGCTGATTCAAAAATTTAACTGCAAGGTGTCTATCAACAAATCTGGACTGGGCAAATAGTCCAAAAACACGTATCTGTTATGTTTTGATATAAAAATATACTGGATTTTTTGCACCTTTCAATTCACCCTTTTGGTGAATATAGAATTGCTGTTTTAAGGATTTACGTAGATGCTGCGTCAATGAACAGTGCTGGGTGCGCTAAAAGTCAAAAAAACACGTAACTGGTTATGTTTTCATATATTAAACGGTATTTTTTCCACCTTTCAATTCACCTGTGGTGAAGTATAGAATTTGTGTTTTAGACTTACGTAGATGCTGCCGTCATATGAAAGTGCTGGCCGGGTGCTGCAAAAGTTCCAAAAAACACGTAACTGTTTTGTTATTGATATTAATAACGGTATTTTTTGCACCCTTTCAATCACCTGTGGTGTATATCGATTGCTGTTTGTAAGATTTTCGTAAGATGCTTGCGTCAAAGAACGGTGCTGGGTGCGCAAAAGTCAAATAAAACACGTATCTGTTATGTTGTTGTATAATAAACTGTATTTTTTGGACCTTTCAATTCACCTGTGGTGAAACTATAGAATTGCGTTTTAAATAAGATTTACGTAGAGTGGCTGCGACAATGAACTGTGATGTGTGCGCAAAAGTCAATAAACACGTAACTGTATGTTGTGATATAATAAACTGGTATTTTTTGCACCTTTCAATTCACTGTGGTGAATATAAGAATTGCTGTTTTAAGACTTTACGTAGATGCTGCGTCAATGATCGGTGCTGGCAGTGCGCAAATAGTCAAAAAACACGTAAACTGTTCGGTTTGATAATAATAATCTGTATTTTTTGCACCTTTTCAATTCACTGGGGTGGCGAATATAGAATTGCTGTTTTATGATTTCGTAGATGACTGCGTCATGAACGGTGCTGGGGGTGCGCAAAGTCAAAAAACACGTAACTGTTATGTTTTGATATAATAAACTGTTATTTTTTTTCACTTTCAATTCTCCTGGCGTGAATATCGAAATTGCTGTTTTAAGATTTACGTAGTTGCTGCTGTCAATGAACAGTGGCTGGGTGCGCAAAAGTCAAAAAAACACGTAACTGTTATGTTTTGATATAATAAACTGTATTTTTGGCACCGTTCAATTCACCTGTGGTGATATAGAATTGCTGTTTTGTAAGATTTACGTAGATGCTGCGTCAATAACAGTGCGGGGTGAGGCAAAAGTCAAAAAACAACGTAATGTTTTGTTTGATATATAAACGGTATTTTTTTGCACCTTTAATTCACCTGTGGTTGAATAGAGATTGCTGTTTTTAAGATTTACGTAGATGCTGCGTCATTGAACAGTGATGGGTTGCGCAAAAGTCAAAAAACACGTTAACTGTTATGTTTTGATATAATAACGGTATATTTTTGCAACCTTTCAATTCACCTGTGGTGAAATATAGAATTGCTGTTTTAAGATTTACGTAGATGCTGGTCAATGAACAGTGCTGGTGTGCGCAAAAGTCAAAAAACACGTAACTGTTGATGGTTTCGTACCGATACACTGTATTTTTTGGCAACAAACAACCTGTGCTGACTACAACGATTGCTGGTTGTAATTTAAGTGCAATGGTTAATAGATTCAAACCAGCACAGTTAATGGGTTAATTGTAAACTATCCTGAAATGTATACTGATAATAACAGTGGAGGTTTTTGAGCTAACAAGAGTCCTGCGTTTACTAGAAATTATGTTTATCCAATCATATGTCAGGCTGCCCCATATCCATGAAATATCTCACAATAGCAAAATGTTTAATAAATATAGATGTTTCCACTACAATGTCTTCACTGAGTCTTGGTGAACTTTATCAGTGTTTCTGTATTGATAGAGCTTGTCGGGGTTCGCTTCGCCGGGGCCCCCCCCCCCCCCACCCCCCCGCTCCCACCGCCGTAATTTACTCGTGGTAGATTCTGCTTTAATAATTCTTAGTCTAACCTAATTAAATGTTCAAATCCCTAATCTAACTAATTGGAAGGCTCACAGCTAATATGTAGAGGTTTCTCTGTGCAGAAATAGGATGAATTTCGCTGAGCTGTTTGGCCACAGGAGAACGCAGGTCCTTTCCCCCTATGAGACGCTGAGAGACACTGAGGCTTGAAACAGGAAAAAGCTGTTATCTATGTAAATCGAGGTCATGTGATTTTTCCCGCCCCCGAATCGCAAACCATACACATCCCAGTCATGACGTCGCACTCCCAATCTCACCTGCTCTATTCTGTAATCTGATTTGCTGGCGCCATAATTACAGGATAGCGCCGAATATGGACGCGATCATAATAGTTGATGCACAGATTTTTAACCTTAAATATCGCATTGATGGGATAATTTGATACCATATATAAAAACTTGCCGATTTCAACTTTGTCGATAAAACTCGCTCAACACTAATATTTTCCACTAGACTTTGATCTTGTGCTTGTTCTGTGTTAATTGACGGTTTTTCTTGCTGAACCTGTTTCTTGAATCGACGGTTATGTTATCTACCCCCTCTCCTGGTATGCTTGAAGAAAGGGTATCCATCCCTAAAAAAGACGGTGTCTCCTGTCCATCTGCATCAGAAGAAGAAGATTAATATTTCCTTTTTTGTGAGCCCTTTCTTTGTGAAGTGGGGCGATTAAGTCCTTGCTTTTGCCAGGAAAATATATGTCCACTTTTGTAGTCATCCATGTCACGATGCCATTTTTGCCGCTTGATACCTTCCAGATCTGTTTTAAATTTTTGTAGAGATTGGGAAAACGTTCCTCTTTGGTTTTTTTGAATATCTGCTCCAGGTAATTAATGTAGACAACAATCACCTCTTTCACTGTATTTTGAACTGATGGTATTAAGTTCAATTTGAAGAAATTCCATATTCAACAGCATCACATCAAATGCAAATTTGTTGGAGATTTGTATAAATCGTTGGCAAAAACTTTAATTGTTGGCAAATAAGTTTGGAGCAAGATGAGATCTCATACCTCTTGGGATCTACTTGGCTTTATAATATGCACTCATGGTGAGTAAATGAAGTTGAGTAGCAATAAATTTCTACTGTGCATTCTCCCATTGTCTCTTGATATTAATTAGAGATGGCACTCAAAAATGCTGTGTCACCAGAGATTCCCTGCAAAATTCTGCCCACATCATCCTCCGAGTAGGAAAAAGCTTTGGGTTCAGACGTCATCATAAACCGCCACTAGTGAATCAAAAAGATTTTTTATATAGGATTGCACGCTGACCGATCCACTGTAAATTGTTCAAAAAAGTAAGTGTCAGCAGCAACCGAAGAAAAAATATATACTTGAGTGCACGCCACAAACCTGGATCAAGGTCTTCTATAGACAAAATTTGAAAAGAGGCAGCACTTCAAAAAATGTGGTAGTTTATTCACCCAATAACAGCAACGTTTCGGCTAACACCAAAGCCTTTCTCAAGCTGAACACACAGTGCTCACAAAGTGATATATATAGTGAATCAATCCAATCAATTTACATTCATCAATAAGTGTACAATCAGAATTTCAATTAATACAAAAAAAATGTGAAACATACATATTAAGAATATATATGAATTCAATCAATGTGTAAGAGAACAAATACATATATAGAAGTGTTGTAAATAATCCTAAGTGACAAGATCATGTATAAAACATGAATTCTACCATATTAATTGTCTATACAGTGTGAATTAATGTGATTACAAACATAAAAACAGCTGCTTACTAACTGAACTAGACAATCTCAATGTAATATCTGCTCATTGATTATCTTCTGAATATGGTAGCATATACAGTGCTAGTTAATGTACTTGATTTTATTATTAATTTGTTTTTTTCTTTTCATTTTAGATCATTTTGTGAAAATTATAAAATTGATTCCTGGAATACTTCTGGACTGACGTGTCTGGCTGCCGCTTATTCTCTGTTTTGTCTCCTCTTTCAATTTTTGATTCAGGGTGTCTTTTTGCAATATTGCCTTTTTTCATATTTTATACATAATAAATATTTTCAGGAGGTAAAATTTCAATTTATGTTTTATTGAAGGTATCCATTGGCTCCTATAATAATCTACTTAATTGGTCTTGGGAGATATGCTATATGCGCTGTCGTCTGAATGTGCACCCCTATTTACATGATAAACTGTGGCCTGGTTCTCGTTGCCCAAATTTGGGATAACGGGTTCTCGGCTCATTTCCTGGGCTTTGTGTTCGGGGTAATGCCCTAGTCACATCGTCTGGGAGATGGGGTGTCATGTTTATTTAGGGTAATATATAATTGTTCCCTTTAATGACCACAATTTACATTGAGCCTTTATATTAATTTCTCCTCTGATGCATGGGTGTACCGTGGCCGGGTTCTTGTTGTTCCATTTTGGATCTGCAGGTTCTTTGGCTCCCCTCTTTGACAGCGTGACCTGGGTAATACCTGGGTTACAATGCCCGAGAGGTGGGGTGCCATGTATCTCATGAGGATGATCATCCCTCTAATATTGGTTTATTTATTCTTAGTTTTATCTTATACTTACCTTTATTCTCTATTTATTACATTATTCTATGCTCCTGTCATCACAATTAGAGTTTTCTTTTCTGTGCGCGGCTCCGGGAAGTGGCGCATACGCAGTAGGTAGCTCTCTTGTGTCAACGTGACGTAGTGTGAGCTCCACTGCGCCTGTGCCATTCGGATTAGTTGCGCCTGCGCAGTACACCCGAAGGGACGGCGAGATAGTGTGCGGCCGGATCGTCTAGTTCAGTTAGTAAGCAACTGTTTTTTATGTTTGTAATCACATTAATTCACACTGTATAGACAATTAATATGGTATAATTCATGTTTTATACATGATCTTGTCACTTAGGATTATTTACAACACTTCTATATATGTATTTGTTCACTTACACATTGATTGAATTCATATATATTCTTAATATGTATGTTTCACAATTTTTTGTTTTCATTGAAATTCTGATTGTACACTTAGTGATGAATGTAAATTGATTGGATTGATTCACTATATATATCACTTTGTGAGCACTGTGTGTTCAGCTTGAGAAAGGCTCTGGTGTGAGCCGAAACGTTGCTGTTATTGGGTGAATAAACTACCACATTTTTTGAAGTGCTGCCTCTTTTTAAATTGTGTCTATAGAAGACCTTGATCCAGGTTTGTGGCGTGCACTCGAGTATATATTTTTTCTTCGGTTGCTGCTGACACTTACTTTTTTAAATTATTTTCAGGAGATGTCTTATTTTTCCACAAATAAATCATAGCATGCTATACTAGTGTGTGTATATATATATCTTAAGGTTTAGGGGATGTTCACACGGCTGATTCTGGGACAGATTTCAGCCGTATTGCACGCCGTATTGCGCTCTAATACAGCTGAAATCCGTCCCAGGCATTACGTTAATCCACAGTTCTCATAGAGAACTATGGATTCCGTCTCCCCCCTTCCGTCTCGTATTCGCCGAGCGGGGAGAAAGTGACATGCACATTAACCCGGCGAGATACGCGCCGTGGATAATGCATGTCCCACCCCCGCTGCACGGCACACGCCGTAATTTCGGGGCGAAATCCATCCCGCAATTACGGCGTGAATAAGCCGTGTGAACTTAGCCTTAGAGACACAAACCATAGGATATATAGATGTAACGGACATTTTATTGCAGCTGCAGTGACTTATCTCAAAGGATGGCAAATGGGACATGCTGGGACTTGTAGAACTAGAAGTCCCAGCATGCCCCATCACCCATCCTATGAGATGTGTGTGTGTATCAGTATCATTGCTCTGTTCTCCCCATCCCTCACTTACTTGTACACTGTCTGCTGTCCTGGGATGTTCGGGACCTGTGGTGACATCAGAGTCACATGACCTTCTTGCACAGGTCCTTCAAAATACTTCTCCAAAAATATGTTCCAGGGCGGTAACTTTGGGTGATCGGATGATTGGGAACACCGCACCCTCCCCCACAACTTACAATCTGCCCATCCTTAGGGACAGCCCTGTGTATGGGGAGCTGCAGCAATGATTTTCGCTATATCTTATTTTCAGGGGGTGCCTTATATTAGGGAATTCAACAAAATCTCTGCAATGTCTTACTTTCGAGGTTGGCCTCTTTTCACATATATATATGAATCACAATTTTTTTCTTTCTCCTGTTTCTTCTTTTTTTTATCATCCACACGTCTAGTGCACAAAATTAATTGATTGAGATAATCCCATACTAGGGATTACTCATCGACTTTTGAACTGTTTTTGAAATGTTCAGTTGGGTTCATTACCTTGTTGCTGCACATGAAAATTTCTTCTAACCATTTTTTCCCTCTCTTTATTTAGCACCTAAAGAAGCCAATTAAAGCTATTTTAATAGAATTCTAACATGTTTTTAAATGGTGCTTTAAACATGTTTCCCAATTCAAAAGGTTATGTGATGTTTTATATGTTTCTTTATATGTTTCCTATGTTTTCACATTTTTAAAGTTTTTTTTTTTCTTGCAACCTTTGACATTACGATTAGTGTTGAGCGATTATTATCAACAAAGTTGAAATCGGCACGGTTTTTATGTTGATCGGAATTTTTCAATCACGCGATAATTTAGGTGAAAATCTGCGCATAATCTATTAATTATCGTCCCCATTTTCGGCGCTTCCTGTCATTTTGGGGGCCCAGCAAATTACCCTTAGAGAATAGAGCAGGGTGAGCTGGGTGTGCGACGTCATGACTAGGATGTGTATGGTTGTGATTGGATGGAAAAATCACATGACCTCGTTTTACATAGAACAGCCCTTCCTGTTCAGCATCAGTGTGTGTCTGTGTCTCATAGTGCAGGACGTGTGCTTCTCATTCAAACAGTCAGCGAAACAGTTCTTTTGTTAACACAGACAACAATGCTTTTAGATTTGAACATTATAACTTAGGTAGATTAGAGAATTTCAGTTTTTAGTTACTTAGGCTGAGAATTTTAAAGGAGCATCTAGCGCTGTACAGCCGCTGGGGGAGGTGAGGCCGGGAGGGTGCGGGCGAACACAGACTGGCAGGCAGGCAGGCTTTTGAAAGGAGAGTGGATATTGTCCCACCCCAGACTTTTGCTTTGACCCTGCATTGAAATGGGTTTTATAACAGTTTTTGGCCAGTTTTAGCTTGTATTTTGGGCAGCCTGTACTTATATTAGGATACAGATCTTTTCTAGTAACTGCAGGTGTATTTGATAAGTGCAAAACTCGCCTTTTTATTTTTCCCCGATTTAATTAGTTTTTTTTTCACTTTGGCCCGCTCAGTTTTGTTAAAAGGGACCCACTTTGTACTAACAATAGGATACAGAAACTTTTCTAGTCACCGCAGGTGTATTTATAGGTGTTAAAAACCACTTTTTATTATCCGTACACAATTTAATTAGGTTTTGTTCACTTTGGTGCAGGCCCAGCTTTGTTCAAAGACCCACTTTGTACTCACAATAGGATACAGAACTTTTCTAGTCACCGCAGGTGTATTTCATAGGTGCAAAAACCACCTTTTATTATCCGTACACAATTTAATTAGGTTTTGTTCACTTTGACGCAGCCCAGTTTTGTTGAAATACCCATCTTGTACTTATATTACCATACAGAAATTTGCTAGTAACTGAGGTGTATTTGATAGGTGCAAAACTCCCCTTTTTTATTATCTGTACACAATTTAATTAGGTTTTTGTCTCTTTGTCACAGCCCAGCTTTTTTCAAAGACCTACTTTGTACTTACAATAGGATACAGAACTTTTCTAGTCATCGCAGGTTTATTTCATAGGTGCAAAAACCACGTTTTATTATCCGTACACAATTTAATTAGGTTTTTCCCTTTGGCGCGGGCCATTTTTGTTAAAGACCCATTTTGTACAATATTACCTACGAAATTTGCTAGTAATTGGGTTGTATTTCTTTAGGTGCAAAAACCACCTTTTATTATCTTACACATTTAATACGTGTTTTATTATTTGGGATTCTTTTTGGTCCAAAACCCTGTTTTGTTATCCGTATAACTTTTAAATAGCTGTATTGCACGTGGTGTAGCCCTAGTTTTTTTCAAATAGCCACGTTGTACGACAATTCTGATTGTAAATCCCTGGGACTGAAGGAAGAACACTGTTGATTTTGCCTTACGGTTCTTCCACCAGACCGCATTTCACAGTTATTCGCTAGAAACATTTCAGTTTCTAATCCTAGTTGGCTGTAGGAAATTAGAGGGATTTAATAATAGCTGTTATTTGCCGTCTTTTAATAAGAGACTTTCAAAAACTCTTCCATACCTTCTTTTTTTTTTTAACATGAGTAACTTTACTTCAACAGAACCGATATAATAATACAAGTGGGCACCGCCCGGTATTTTATGATGCCCGGATTAATAACAATATATGACATAATAAAATCTTATAAAACTTTACATAACATGAAAAAGTGCAAACCAGCAACCACACGGGTTAAAGCAGCCACAGTCCAGTGCCCACTGAATGCCATGTGGGTTCCTGGGGGTAGACACATCCTGGACCCATGTGCCCCATCACAGTTTCCATTTAAATTGGTCTTCTTTACCTCAGGGATCCTGGCTGGGGTCTGGTTACACTGAGGTGTAGGTGTCCCTTTGGGCAGAGGGCAGAATCTCCCGGTGTGGGCTGGTCCCCTGATGCCCCACACTGGGGGCAGGTCTACCCGGGTCAGAAATTTGGGGACACCACCTTGCCAGTCAAGTCCTTCAGGCTGTGGGCAGTGTAGAGCTGTGGGCCTCTCCATTGTGCTCAAGAAGGAGCAGTGGTAAAGTCAGAGTCCCCCCTTTGGGGGGGTCCCGGGTCGCAGGGTTTGGGTCCTGGGGGTCCAGGTGGCAGGGAGTGACTTTCTGTCCCTCTTTGTCTCTGTGGTAGACATCTTTTTGCTGGAGTGGCTTGGCAGGTATCTGCCTGGGGGTAAGGTGCCAGGATTGCAGATGTTCCTTGGCTGCTGGCACCATCGTGGTTGCTCCTCAGGATGGCATGGAGGGAGGCATTGAGGCCCAGGTAATCTTTCCACATGACAAAAGTCATCCTGGATCTTGTCTGCTGCTTTTGGCGTCCCTTCCATACCTTCTTAAATTTTAAATAGCTTTAAAATTTTAAATTTTAAATTTTAATTTAAAAAATTTTAAATAGCTAGCAATCCTGTAGTGAGACAACCCATTTAATACAATTTAAAAAAAGAGAAACAAAGACGTGGTGGGATTCCATTTCCCATTTTAAAATGTGTTTTCTAGAATTAAACTACTAAAAAAAAACTTGCATGTACAAAATAGCTGATACAAATAAATTTTCTGAAATGTACAAGGGAGGTACAGGAAGACTTGAAAGATGTAGGTTACCCGGACAGGGATAGTCAATGTCCAGTGAACTTTAAAAAGGTGGTTGAAAGACTCTTTTTTTCCGTCAGTTTTTAAATCTGGGGGTCATGCAGGGTTTTGGGGTCATGCTGTGGCCAGGACAGGGATAGTCTATGTCCAGTGAAACTAAATGGTGGTTTAAAGATCCTTTTTCCGGCATTTTTTAAAACTGGGGGTCATGCAGGTTTGGGGCTCATGCTTTCGTTCCAGGACAGGGATATTCGATTTCCAAATTCAGGTAAATGATGGTTCAATCATACTGCCTTTGGCACTTTTTAATTTGTGGGTCATGCAGGTTTAAGGGTCATGCTGTGGTACAAGAAGGGATAGTGAATGGGTCTGTGACTTTTTTTCTGTGGCTTTTAAAACCCAAGTGTGTTGCCTAACATGTAGCAGTATCCATTTGACTGTTGTGGATTTTTAATTCCAGCTTCTCCAACCCTGTTTGGGTGTAAGAATGAAGGTGTTGTTCCTCTCCCATAACTTTAAGGGCCCGGGCGTAATCTATTATAAACTTTCAAAAATCGTCTGGAAAATTGATTATATCGACTATCGACCCGATGACGATGTCGCGTAATCGCTCATCACAATTTAGATGTCTTTATATTTTTTGTTATTTAAGATGTTGGTTTGTAAATTTTGTTCTTTGCATCTGGGGAAGCGGGCAGGGCCCATGCAAAACGTGTATTTCCTTTGTTTTTATTTCTTTTATGCTTTATATTTTATGTTGCGCAGAAAGGCACACTGGTGATCTTGTGCCTATTTTCCAAATCCAGAGGGCAGGAACTGTAGGAATAATCTTTTGAAAACTTATTAATATTTTTCTTCTCAGTATTTTCAAATTAAAAATCCGAAAAAAAATGATAATGGGAAGTCGCAGGTAATGTGCGAAACGACATGCCAATAAACATGTCTGCCAAATTTGCCCACATCTTGTTTTTTTTCTTTTCCTAATCAATGTCTTTTTTCAATTGATTTCACCTGTTCGGACTCTTTCAATCATGTGATACAATCCACAGTCTTCTATTGGTTAGTTCATTGTTTTTAAATTTGCATTGATCTACGCTTCATTTATGCTACAATTAAGGATGGTACAGACCCGAAATGCGTCAGCTCCAACTGACTATTACTACTATATTTTCATGGATCTAAAATAAAAGCAAATTATGGATTTTAAATGGTGCTGGATTTGGCCTCATTGGTCAGATTTGCCTCCCAGTTTTTTCCAGCCCCCTCCAGCAAAAATAGGGTATTTGCTTTGGGTGAGTGGTATTATTCCATGGTCGCTGGGCCCCCCCCAATAAAATTGACCCAGGGGGACCTCAATTATGAAATATTAACTGTTTATTATTAGGTCCCTTGTGTATAAACATGTGAATTGTATTGTGTACTATACTATATCAAGGTTATAGGGGATTTGCCAGGACGCAAGTTTCTTACCTCTCTCCTTAGCACAGGGAGAATGTCAACAAATCACGCTGAGTCATAAGGCGGGGGGCTGAGAGGGAGGGGATGAGAAGGAGTGAGGAAAAAGGGGGGCGTCTCAAACCTTAAGAAAATAAAAAACAGTACAACAGGGATTCTAAATACAGCAAGAAAAGCCTTATAGACTGCACTTTCCCCCGGTCCCTTTAAAAAGCTCATTTTTTCCCTGTCATAAGATAAAAGTGTTTCCCGAAACGCGGCCTGTCAGCTCCAGGGTCATCTTATGAACTTTGAGGAACTAAGGGGGATTGAGAAATGCTTAGCTCTCAGAGTCTTCCCTTTTTGTAATCACTTATATTTAGAAAAGTGATTAAATACCTTTTTTTGGATTTTTAAAACGTAAACACGTCATATCCCCCCGTTCCCCAAAACCCCAGACAATTTTTTAAACCCCTTCAACCTCCTGCATCCCCAGCACCCCCCCCCCCCCCCAGTCCCTCTCAGAGATGTTTTGAAAACTCCCCCATAATAAAATACATCTCACAAAAAAAGTTCCCCCAGTCCCCTAAACCCCTCCTCTATTCCTGCAGTTCCCCACACCCCACCTCGCACCTGCTCTGACTATTCCCTCAAACGCCCTTCTCTCCTGTCATCCTACAACTCTCCTCTTTACTGTCCAAACAAAAACCCTTTCCCCCCTGTAGTTTGACCCACCCCCCCACCCATCCCCGACCTTTGTGCTGTTTTCATCCCAGCCCTCACCCCCTCTTCAAATTTCATTAAACCCCTGGCATCTTCCCTTCCCCCTTTAAAAAAAGCACCATCACCCCATCCCAAAGAAACCCTCTCCCTTTACCCCTCCTCACTGTCCAACACCCCCATCTCATGTTTCTATTTGCCCCCTAAACCCCTTGAGCAACACGTCTATCTTCAACGTCCCCCATCTCTCCCCCAACTCTCTCCTTGACCCGCAATCGGGGGTTCCGTCCCCACCATCTACTGAAACCGCCCCACCAAAGTCACCAAAAGACCCACAACTGCCAAAGTTCACGCACTATTCTGTGCTTTCCCCCTAGACCGTCCTCTCCCTTTTCATTCGACCATTCACTTCTCCCCACACATCCTCTCCCCCCCTCGGATCACGGGGCTTGGCCCCCTCCTGGATCCCTCGTACCTCACTGATCGGACATTCGCGTTTCTCACCTCTCCCCCTCCCCCCCCGACCTCTCTCGGGTTTGGGGTCCACCGGGGTCATCCTGGGGCCCCCTACTCTTTTTATCACACTCTTGGTCTGAGTCAGCTCATAGCTTCACCGGCTTTCATCTACCGTTGATGATCACCCAAATTACATTCCGGCCCAGAGTCACCTCTCTTCTCTCCCGTATCCCCCACTGTCTTTTATCCATTTCCTCCTTTTCTCCCTCCTTTCCCAAAACTAAATGGGAAAAACTGAATATATTTTCTTCCCCCCCGTCCCACTCATCCCTCCAAACCCGATCCTCTATCCTGTCAATGCTACACTCTCTCACCAGACCACAGGTCGCCCTTGGGATAACCTTTGACTCCCAAACTGTCCTTCAAAAAACCCCCGTCACCTCCACCTAAAAAAATATTTCCCCAATCCCCTCATTTTTAACTCTGAAAGACAAAAATGCTTGTCCACGCCCCCCCTCGTCCCCCCCCCCTCGACTACGCAAGACCTTCTCTGTGGGCCCCCCAGCTAGCACCCTTGCTCCCCCCAAACCATCCTTAACTTGTCCCGTTGATTCCCCCTCTTCCTCCTACTCCCCCCGCCTTTCTCCCCTCTGCAAACCTTCACTGGCTACCCATTGCCCAGCGAATCCAGTTCAAGCTAGCAACTTTGACCTACAAGGCTCTCCACAACCTCTCCCCTTCATATATCTCTGCCTTAACCTCTAAATACCACCTCTCACGCAACCTACGCTCCTCACAGGATCTTCTCCTCTGCTCTCCTCTTATCACCTCCTCACATAACCGTCTCCAAGACTTCTCTTGTGCTTCCCCCACACTTTGGAACTCACTGCCCCAACACCTCAGACTCTCCCCCTCTCTCACCGGCTTCAAATGTAACCTGAAAACCTACCTCTTCAGGATTGCCTATAACCAACATTAACCGTGTTGCACTGCTCCGCCCCACAAACATGTCTGCCCCCCACCTTCTGTCTCTTCACCCCTTCCCTGTAGATTGTAAGCCCTCACGGGCAGGGACCTCTCTCCCTCTGTACCAGTTGTTAGTCACTTATTGTCACTTTGTAATTGTTTGACCAATGTTATTCATGTACCCACCTGAAATGTATAGCGCCCTGGAATCAACTGCTCTCCAAAATAAATGATAATAAAAATAATAATAATATTACATGGTGGCAAAACCCCTTTAAACACAAGTCCAGTGATTTTAATTAGCTTAAATGAATCTACTTTTTTAAGAGGCTGCTGGAATTGTGTTCAACCTTTGTACTACATTGGAGCTCTCAACATCGGTGCCTCTTCCATATCCGATGAACTGGATTTTTTTTACACTATATCAAAGTGGAGTTTCCATTAAGCAATACAATGCTATTTTATTGTATATACTACAGTTGAAACCAGAAGTTTACATACATTATATAAAAATACACATATGCATGTTTTTCTTTTATTCTGACATGAAATCAGAATAAACCTTACCCGTTTTAGGTCAATTAGGATTTATATTTGCTGAATGCCAGAATAATGAGAGAGAGAGAGATAGAAAGAGAGAGCGAGAGAGAGAATTTTTAAGGCATTTTTTAACTTTCTGCAAAGTCAAAAGTTTACATGCATTTCATTAGTATTTGCTAGCACTGGCCTTCGACTGTATGACTTGGGTCAAACATTTTGGATAGCCTTCCACAAGCTTCTCACAATAGTTAGTAGGAATTTTGGCCCATTCCTCCTGACAGAACTGGTGTAACTGAGCCATGTTTGTAGGTCACCTTGCTCGCACTGGCCTTTTCAGCTTTGCCCATACATTTTCAATAAGATTGAGATCAGGGCTTTGTGATTGCCACTTCAAAACATTTGCTTATCCTTAAGCCACTTTGTAACCAGTTTGGCAGTATGCTTTGGTCATTGTCCATTTGGAAGAACCATTTCCTCCCAAGCTTTAACTTCCTGGCTGATGTCTTGAGATGTTGCTTCAGTATTGCCACATAATCTTCTTCCTCATGATGCCATCTAATTTGTCAAGTGCAACAGTCCGTCCTGCAGCAAAACAACCACACAACACAATGCTGCCATCCCCGTGTTTCACATTTGGGATGGTGTTTTAAGGCTTCCAAGCTTCTCCTTTTTTCCTCCAAACGTAACAATGGTCATTATAACCAAACAGTTCAATTTTAGTTTTGTCAGAACACAGGACATGTCTCCAAAAATGTAGGTCTTAGTCCCTTTGTGCATTTGCAATCATTAATCTAGCTTTATATGTTTCTTTTGGAGTAAGGGTACGATCACACGGTGTGTTGAATCCATGTGAACATCCGCTTTTAGATACATGTTTGGATACATCTGTTGGACCCCAAACGGACTCAAAGACGTATCTAATATTGAGCAATGTGATTTTACATTGCTTTTAACTTGAAACATGCATCGGCATTCACACGAGTGATAAATGATGCGTGTCTCATTGCATCATTCAGACCCGTCTTTCGGATCCGTTCCAAGAATTGACATGTCAATTCTTGGTCCGAAAGACGCAGCAGTAGCCCTAAACTATAGGGTGTGATCCTGCTGCATCCAACACGCATCCAAATACGCAGCTGCGTGTTGGATATATGTTAGATCCATTTAGGATCCGATCGACATTGTGTTTTTGGATGCGATTTTCGGATCCAACACGGATCCCAAAGCGGATCCAAAAATGCCGTGTGAACAGCCCCTATGGCTCCTTCCTGACAGAGTGGCCTTTCAGTCCATGTTGAATCAGTACTATTTTCACTGTGGATAGTGACACAATCTTACCTGCTTTCGCCAGCAACTTCACAAGGTCTTTTGCTTTTGTTCTTGGGTTCATATGCACATGTCAGACCAAAGCACGTTCATCTCTGAGATACAGAACCTGTCTGCTTCCTGAGCGGTATAATGGCTGGACATTCCCATCTTGTTTGTACTTGTTTATAATTGTTTGTACAGATGAACAAGGAGCTTTCATGTATCTGGAAATTGCACCCAAGGATGATCCAGACTTGTGTAAGTCCACAGTTCTCTTCCTGATATCTTGTCTGCTTTATTTAGACATTCCCATGATGTTGCACATAGAAGCTGTGAATTGCTGATGTGCTTTAAAAAATACATCCTCATGTGTGTCTCTAATTAACTCAGATGTTGCCAATAAACCAGAAACTTCCAAAGACATGACATCATCATATGGGCTGTCCCAAATTGTTTAAAACACTATATGGAATTAAACAGGCACTCTGGTTGCTATGGGCAACAAAGTGAGTTTTAGACCTGGACAGTTTTCATACATGTGGCCCTTAAAGGGGTTGTCTCACTACAAGGATTGCTTTTTATGTTAAAGATCTTGCAAAACCAAGTCACTTTGCAATATATGTCGATTAACAGTGTCCTACCTATTCTGAGATATCCCCTTTTGCATGAGCTGCATCAGCTCCTCCGGTTGCTATAGCTACAGACCTGTTTGATCTATCCTGATAGGCTGCCAGCACTGTTTGCTGTAGCTACAGACCTGGCTTCTACTGCAGCCTAGTGGAAGGCAGTAAACACGCCACTGAATTCAAAGTGAAACCATGAAAACAGGACTGAGGAGATGAATCATTGTACTGCGACAACCCCTTTAAAGACTGCAGTTGGCAGTACATATCAGGAGTTGTAGTTTTCCGAATGGGGAGAATCTAATAACCTTTTAATTACAGCAGAAATGAGAAATACTGTATATTTATCTTGCTTCCTGTCTGTGAAAGATTCAGAGATGCCAGCTATGCAACCAAAAAGTAACTACCCAGTTAATTATTTTGTCACATAAGTGACTTGGATGTCAGTGGCACTATAGGGCAGGTGGAATTTGTAGAAGGATAAACAGGGTCATATCCCCACAATGGTACCAGCTCCCTGGCATGTCAGTCCACCCCTGGTGATGACTATTGTATCTCGACACCTTAAAGAGAACCTGTCACATAGTTTATGCTCCCTTGCTGAGGGCAGCACAGGCTAGTGACAGACCTGCTGTTTCTAGTGCTGTGTCCCTTATTCTGTAAGATGCTGTAGTTTTAGAGTATTTAGTGCTCAAATCTGCAGTTTTCAGCCAGAAAAGAGTCATGAAAAGAGTCAATTATTTTTCATACCCCGCCCACCTGAGGCTAGCCCCGCCAACCTCACAACTGATTACCCTATTACTTTGAATAGGTAGAAGCATGTGAATAACTGCCAGGTGGGCGGAGCTAGCATTTGGTGGGCGGGGCTAACACCTGCTCATGAATAAGATTTGAGCATTAAATGCTCTAAGGCGACAGCATTTTACAGAATAAGGGACACTGGAAACAGCATATTTGTCACGAGCTTGTGCTGTTCTCAGCAAAGGGGGCTTAATCTATGTGGCAGGTTCCCTTTATGTATATTATTCGGCAGGTATTCCACAGCAATAGAAGATTTCTTGAAACAATTAAATTAATAACAGATCAATATGAGGTGGGAATATCTCACAATTCCCTTAAAAAAATTATATAATATAGTAATAATGTAAAAAAAAATTTAACCAAGTCTTAAAAATCAAGTGAGAATATATAGTCACATCAATCAACCAGTATACCCATACCCAAATTTTTTTAATACATTACCATTTCAAGCTTCTTGAAAAAGCTGGATGGCGAAAAATGCGCCGAGACAGTTCCTTTCTAGGGTGGCACATCTCCAGTATCCTCTACTTATGGTAATGTATTGCTAAATTTTGTATGTGGGTATACTGATTGATTAATGTGACTACATATTCTCACTGTGTTTACAATCACTTGATTTGTATGATTTGGTCACATCTTTTTTGACATTATTACTATTATGTTATTCATTAATGGGGTTTTGCCACAATGTAATATTGACGTGGGAACGTTCATAATGAGTATTTAAGCAAGTTTGTAAATATGTCTTGAGAAAAGATGTACTCTTTAAGAACTGCTGTCACCTTTCTGATTCCTTTGTGTTCTGCTCATTTTCAGGGGTTCCAACCAGCACTTCTCTCCTGGCTTGCTGGACGCGCTTGCTCAGTTATATTTTTACCCTGTATTGCCTGGGCTCAGGAGTGCGCATTGTCGCACATGCACACTACCTCCTTACCTGGCCATCACATTCTTCCATGGCTAGAGAGCAGAGCAGTGTTTATGGGCATGCACACTAGCTCTGCATTTCTCAGCCACACGACCTCCTAGTTCATGTCACCAGTTATAAAGAGAGGACACAGCACGGGGAGTGCAGGAACCGGAAAGGACACAGAACAGGGAGCACAGGTACCGGACAGGACACATAACGGGGGAGTGCAGGTACTGGACAGGAAACAGCATGGGGAGCGCAGGTACCAGACAGGACACAGCACGGGGACCGCAGGTACTGGACAGGACACAGCACAGGGAGCGCAGGTACCGGACAGGACACAGCACAGTGAGCGCAGGTACCGGACAGGACACAGCACGGAGAGCATAGGTACCGGACAGGACACAGTACGGAGAGCGCAGGTACCATAGAGTACACAGCATGGGGAGTGCAGGTACCAGACAGGACTCAGCACGGGGAGCGCAGGTACTGGACAGGACACAGCACAGGGAGCGCAGGTACTGGACAGGACACAGCACAGGGAGTGCAGGTACCGGACAGGACACAGCACGGAGAGCGTAGGTACCAGACAGAACACAGTACGGGGAGCGCAGGTACCAGACAGGACACAGCACAGGGAGCGCAGGTACCTGACAGCACACAGCACGGGCAAAGCAGGTACCGGACAGGACAAAGCTCGGGGAGCACAGGTACCGGAAAGGACACAGTATGGGGAGCGCAGGTACCGGAGAGGAAACAGCTCGGGGAGCACAGGTACCGGCCAGGACACAGCACGGGGAGCGCAGGAAGCGGACAGGACAAACGCGGGGAGGGCAGGTACCGGACAGGAAACAGCACAGGGAGCGCAGGTAATGGACAGGACACAGCACGGGGAGCGCAGGTACCGGACAGGACACAGCACAGGGAGCGCAGGTACTGGACAGGACACAGCACGGGGAGCGCAGGTACTGGACAGGACACAGCACGGGGAGAGCAAGTACTGGACAAGACACAGAACGGGGAGCGCAGGTACCGGACAGGACACAGCACGTGACTGCAGGTACCGGACAGGACACAGCTAGGGGAGCACAGGTACCGGACAGGACACAGCACGGGGAGCGCAGGTACCAGACAGGACACAGCACGGGGAGTGCAGGTACGGGACAGGAAACAGCACAGGGAGCGTAGGTACCGGACAGGACACAGCACGGGGGGCACAGGTACCAGACAGGGCACAGCACGGTGAGCGCAGGTACCAGGCAGGACATAGCACGCTGACCGCAGGTAACGTATCAGACAGGACACAGCACGGGGAGAAGGCTCGGACTGGGCCGCCGGGGGACCGGGGAATCCTCCAGTGGGCCCCCTCGAGCCGCTGGGGGCCCTAGAGGCAGTGCCGTCGCTCCCCGGGGCCCCCCTGCATCCTAAGTGCCCAGAGACCGAGCCCGGTAGCCGGGGACTAATGTCCCCGACTCCCGGGGCGCGCGGTGTCAGCGGAGCACAGTCCCCACTAGCGCTGCGCTCCCTGATCTCCTGGCAGGCCTAAGGCACTAGGCTTAACCTGCCGGCGCCGGCCCCCTACTGGTGACGTTAGCGGCGCGGTGATGTCACATCACCGCGCCGCCATGCAGGGCGGCAGTACGGAGCCGGCGGCAGCTTGGAGGGGCCGGGAGCCAGAGCAAGGTAAGTGGGCTGTTTTTTTGGTTTTTTTAAACTACCTACAGGGGCCATGACTACAAAGGGGGCCACTGGCTACTGGGGGGCCCCTGATTACAAAGGGGGCCACTGATTACAAATGGGGGCCACTGGCTACTAGGGGGGCCCTTGCTACTAGAGGGGCCACTGACTACAAAGTGGGGCCACTGGCTACTAGGGGGGCCCTGACAACAAAGGGGGGGGGCCACGGGCTACTAGGGGGCCCTGACTACAAAGGGGCCCAAATGGCTACTACGGGGGCCACTGACTACAAAGAGGGGCCACTGGCTACTAGGGGGGCCCTGACTACAAAGGGGGGCCACTGGCTACAATGGGGGCCGACTGGGCACTGGCTACTAGGGGGGCCACTGACTACAAACCGACAAAGGGGGCCACGGGCTACTAGGGGGCCACTTGGGGGCCTTCTAATGGGGGCCCTGCTACAAAGGGGGGCCACGGGCTACAGGGGGGCCACGATTACAAAGGGGGGCCCTGACTACAAAGGGGGCCACTGGCTATTAGGGGGGGACACGGCCTTATAGGGGGCCCTGACTACAAAGGGGGGCCACTGGCCCTACTAAGGGGGGCCACTGGCTATTAGGTGGGACACTGGCTTTTAGGGGGGCCCTGCTAACAGGGGGCCCTGATTCTAGGGGGCCACTGGTATTAGGGGGTCACTGGCTATTAGGGGGCCCTGACCATCCCAAAGGGGGGCCTGCTAAAAGGGCCCCTATTAGGGGGGCCCTGACTACAAAGGGGGGCCACTGGCTACTAGGGGGGCCCTGGCATAGGGGGACACTGGCTAAAAAGGGGGGCCACTGGCTACTAGGGGGACCGCTGGCTACTAGGGAGGCCACTGGCTATTAGGGGGGACACTGGCTGCTAGGGGGGCCCTGACTACTAGGGGGGCCCTGGTTATTAGGGGGGCACTGGTTATTAGGGGGACATCTGGCCCTATTAAAAGGGGGGCCCTGCAACTACAAAGGGGGGCCACTGGCTACTAGGGGGGCCTCTGGCTATTAGGGGGGACACTGGCTATTAGGGGGGCCACTGGCTATTAGGGGGGCCGCTGGAAACTACGGGGGACACTGGCTATTAGGGGGGACCCTGGCTACTAGGGGGGCCCTGACTACTAGGGGGCCCTGACTACTAGGGGCCCTGCTATTAGGGGGTAAACTGGCTACTAGGGGGCCACTGGCTATTAGGGGGGCCCTGACTACTAGGGTGGACATTGGCTATTAGGGGACCACTGGCTACTAGGGGGGCCACTGGCTACTAGGGAGACACTATCTATTAGGGAGGCCACTGGCTACTAGGGGGGGGGCACTGGCTACTAGGGGACACTGTCTTTTAGGGGGGACACTGGCTACTAGGGCACTGCTACTAGAGGCCACTGGCTATTAGGGGGACACTGGCTACAAGGGGGGCCCTGGCTACCTATAGGGGGCCCTGGCTACCTACAGGGGGCCCTAACTACCTACAGGGGGCCCTGGCTTCCTATAGGGGTCCCTGGCTACCTACAGGGGGGCCCAGGCTACCTACAGGGGGGGGCCGCACTACAAACGGGGCCCTGGCTCCCACCAGGGGGGCCCAGGCTACCTACAGGCGGCCCTGGCTATCTAAAGGGGGCCCTGACTACTAACGGGGGCCCTGGCTAGCGAAATACTAAGGGGGCTCTGACTACCTACACAGTAGCTAAAGGAGGCCCCTAACTACCTGTATACTACCTAAAGGAGACCCCTAACTGTCTGTATACTACCTAAAGGAGACCCCTAACTGTATAGTACCTAAAGGAGACCCCTAACTGTCTGTATAGTACCCAAAGGAGACCCCCTAACTGCCTGTATACTACCTAAAGGAGACCCCCTAACTGCCTGTTTACTACCTAAAGGAGACCCCTAACTGCCTGTATACTACCCAAGGAGGCCCTAAGTTCCTGTATACTACCTAAAGGGGGTCCCTAACTGCTTTCAGCCTATATAAAGGGGACCCTAACTACCTACAGCTTACCTAACTGGGGGAAACCACCTACCTACAGCCTAACTAATTGGGACTCACCAACACCTACCTACAGCCTACCTAACTGGGGTCCACCAACCTTACTGTAGCCTATCAACTTGCCTAACTGGGGCCTGCTTATCTACCTGGGGCTATTTACCTACCCACCTGTGGCTAGGTACCCACCAGCCTGCCTGGGGCTGGCCTACCAACTTATACAGCGAGAGTCTACCTACTTAAATAGCGCCTATCTAGTTACCTGGGGCCTCTCCCCACCCTCCAACCCTTTAGGATACTAGGCTTGTACCCGCTCTCCCACCCCTGGGTAGTTTGTACAGAGGTGGGAATAGGTAAAGAGATGCTGGAAAATTGAGGATTCTAAGATATTTGTATGTAATTTCTGCAATGAGTTGTGGTCGGGACAAGTCATCATGGCGGTGTGGAACGGATGCAGAAGAAACGGGACTCAGAACGACTCCTCAGTCAAGACATCTTCGGTGAGTCCTGATTTCAGGGGTTATTTTTTATATTGTAATGTGATGGTGACCTGAGCTGGTGTCTGATCACTATGTAGTCTCTATATGGCGGGGTTGTAGGTTATACCTGAGCTGGTGTCTGACCTCTATGTGGTCTCTATATGGCGGTTTTTGTAGGTTATTCCTGACTGGTGTCTGACCTCTATTTGGGCTCTATAAAGGCGGTGTTGTAGGTTATAACCCGAGCTGGTGTCCGACCTCTTGTGGTCTCTATATGGCGGTGTTGTAGGGTTTTACCTGATCTGGGGTCTGGGCCTCTATGTGGTCTCTATATGGCGGTGTTGTAGGTTATACCTGACCAGTTTTCTGAAACCCCTGTGTGGTCTCTATATGGTGGTGTTTTAGGTTATACCTGAGCTGGTGTCTGACCACTATGTGGTCTCTATATGGTGGTGTTGTAGGTTATACCTGAGCTGGTGTCTGACCTGGTGTCTGACCTCTATATGGCGGTGTTTTAGGTTATACCTGAACTGGTGTCTGACCTCTATGTGGTTTCCCATATTGGGAGTGTTGTAGGTTATACCCGAGCTGGTGTCTGACCTCTATGGTCTCTATATGGCGGTGTTGTAGGGGTTTTACCTGAGCTGGTGCCTGAGCTGTCTGTGGGCCTCTATATGGCAGTGTTGTAGGTTTTTACCTGAGCTGGTGTCTGACCACTATGTGTTCTCTATATGGGTGTTGTAGGTTATATCTGAGCTGGTGTCCCGACCTCTATGCGTCTCTATATGCAGTGTTGTAGGTTATACCTTAGCTGGTGTCTGACCTCTAAGTGGTCTCTATATGGCGGTGTTCTCGGTTATACCTGAGCTGGTGTCTCATCACTATGAGGTCTCCATATGGTGGTGTTGTAGGTGATACCTGAGCTGGTGTCTCATCTCTATGTGGTTTTCTATATGTGGTGTTGTAGGTTATACCTGAGCTGGTGTCTGACCTCTATGTGGGCTCTATATGGCGGTGTTGTAGGATATTCGGCGCATGTATAGTGGGAGCGTACATGTGTCCCCCGATTGTAGAGGTATTAGTATGTGGGTGGAGGGGATATTGTATGTGGGTGGAGGGATATTGTATGTGGGTGGAGGGGGATATTGTATGTGGGTGGAGGGATAGGATGGAGCTACTTAGCCCTGTGTCTATGATATGTTAGACTGACATATGTGAGATACAGATATGTGACTCTCTTGCTATTGTTCTACACAATACTGTTTTGTTTTGAACACTGTATTATGTGAGTAAAATGGGCGCATTTATGTCCGAGAGGCCGGTAATATTTTCATGTACAGTAGGGTGGGCCCCCGAAGATCAATTCCCCTGTGGGCCCCAGACCCCCCAGTCCGACACTGATGGGGAGCGCAGGTATCGGACAGGACACAGCACGGGGTGCGCAGGTACCGGACAGGACTAAGCACAGGGAGCACAGGTACCGGACAGGACACAGCACGGGGTGCGCAGGTATCAGACAGGACACAGCACGGGGAGCGCAGGTACCGGACAGGACACAGCACGGGGAGCGCAGGTACAGGACAGGACACAGCACGGGGAGCGCAGATACCGGACAGGACACAGCACGGGGAGTGCAGGTACTGGACTGGACATAGCACGGGGAGCGCAGGTACCGGACAGGACACAGCACGTGGTGTGCAGGTACCGGACAGGAAACAGCACGGGGTGCACAGGTATTGGACAGGACACAGCACGGAGAGCGCAGGTAACAGACAAGACACCGCAAGGGAAGCGCAGGTACCGGACAGGGCACCGCATGGAGAGCGCATGTACCAGGGCCGTCTCTTCCATTGGGCCAGGTAGGCACTTGCCCGGGGGCCCCACGAGCACAAGGGCCCGTCTCGGCAGCCACCTACCCTGCCCAGTGAGTACAGGAGCAGAGGCATTCCTTAGGCTGGGCACCGCCCGGGCACGACAGTAAGCAAGGAGGAGCAACGCACCAAGGCAGAGAAATAGTGCAGGGTGAGTGAAGCGTTCATTGGAAACAGCAAAGACTTCGGTCCTGCTTGTTCACTTTTCAGTCGGAGTCCGATCACCTCGTCCCTGCTCTGCTGCCCTGTCAGATGGTCATAGACGCTTGTGTAAGTACTTTACACAGATTCTCAGGTTCTGGGTGACAGGGAGGAGGGAGTGAGGACGGGGGATGTGCATGGACCACACAGAGAGAGGGAGATGATGAAAGTCCCTCCCCCCTCCTCCTGTCCGAGCTGAGGGCTGATGTAGAGGCAGGACAGCTACCTGCGTGCTCGCACTGGTAATGATAAATGTGGACAGATCCACTATGTCCTGAGGAAGGGCTCCTTTACCCATCACCCCCCAATCAGATCCCCAGAAAAGACTAGCCGGGAAGCAAAGTGTGGTAAGTGCTTGACAAACTTTATAAGCACTTTACATGGGAGACAAATTATCAACGAGGAGGAAAGGGCTGCTCAGCTACTCACTGCTCCAGGAACAACTGTTTACTTCTACCAAACATCTACACACCTAAGTAATATGTTGGAAACCAAATGGTATTTTAACTTTGAAGCGCTGCGTTTTTTGCGCGATTTTTTGTGTTAAGAAGTGGTTGTATTTCAGGTTACTGTCTATCCAGGTACGTGTCCTGCACATGGAATCCGGCGGAAGATACACATGTTCTATCTTCCGCCGATGACGGCGACTTCAGTAGAGAACCCCGTGCGTTAGATTGCGCATGGGATTTTCTATTGAAGTCATACACAACACAAGGTTCAGCGGTCAGATTTTTGTTAGGTGCTTGTGCACACGACATTTCACATCCGTGTAACAACCACTTATTTAGATCTGTCTTGGGATCCGCCAGGAACGGAACCCAGAAGGGATCTAAACAATTAGCAGTGACCGCATCACTTCGGCAATGACAGACACGGCAGGAAGGGGACATGCAGCGAATCTCTCAGTGAACCCGCTGCGTGTTCGTCATAGACCCCAGTGATAAAGTCACTGCTAATTTGTTTTAGATCCCCCTCTGGGTCCGTTCCTGTCGTCCCAGAGACAGAACTAAAAATCGCTTGGTAACACGGAGTTAAAACGCTGTGTGAAAAAGCCTTATAGATTCCCGCCATAAATTCATGAGAAACCTTGCTGTGTAGCAGAACTTAGGGCGATGCCCACGCACAGGTTTTTCGGGACGGTTTTTTTCACAGGCGGTTTGCGTTTTGCAGACCGCCTTGAAAAAGTTTGTTTGTCTTGTCATGTAAGGGTTAAACTATGTTTCAAAGCGCACATTTTGTTGAAGAAACAAAAAATAATAAATTTATTAACAATAATATATCATAGTCCGTGAGTGTTGTGTGGTTGGGGGCCCATCGCATCTCTGCCCAGGGACCCATAATAGAGTTAAGATGGCCCTGGCATGTACCGGACAGGACACAGCACGAGGAGCGCAGGTGTTCTTTGTGTTCTGCTCATTTTCAGGGGTTCCGACTAGCACTTCTCTCCTGGCTTGCTGGACGCGCTTGCTCAGTTATATTTTTACCTTGTATTGCCCGGGCTCAGGAGTGCGCATTGTCGCATCTCCTTACCTGGCCATCACATTCTTCCATGGCTAGAGAGCAGAGCAGTGCTTCTGGGCATGCACACTAGCTCTGCATCTCTCAGCCACACCTCCTTCTAGTTCATGTCTCCAGTTACAAAGAGAGGACACAGCACGGGAAGTGCAGGTACCAGACAGGACACAGCACGGGGAGTGCAGGTAACGGACAGTGCACCACATAGTGATCACAGGTTCCGGACAGAACACAGCACGGGGAGCGCAGGCACTGGACAGGACACAGCACAGGGAGAGCAGGTACCGGACAGGACACAGCACGGGGAGCGCAGGTACAGGACAGGACACAGCACGGGGAGTGGAGGTACCAGATAGGACACAGCACGGGGAGCGTAGGTACCGGATAGGACGCAGCACAGACTGCGAGGTTGATTGCATACTGAATATTCAGCCCTGGGAGTATGCTATAGAGTCGTGATGATGAAGTTACAAAGAGGCACAGCTTGCAGATCTTTTTTTTAAAAAAAGGACAAAATGCCCCTTTTTCAGGACCAGAGCAGAGTGAGGGGACCCATAAGGAGCAGATAGAAGGTCATGGCAGAACCCCTTTAATCCTTTAATTGAAATATAATAATTTTTTAAGGGAGTTGTAAGATATGCGTACCTCAGATTGATTTGTTATTAATTTAGTTGTTTATAAGAAATCTTCTCTTGCTGTGGCCACTTTTCCAATAATATATATTTTATTGTTCTAATAAAGATTTTTATTTATTATAATTTTTGTGTATTTTTCATTTGGCGTCTGGTCTATAGCGATATGATGACTATGTTAATTTTGGACCATTTGTTGAATTGGTGTTGTGTCTATAACATGATGCAAACCCCACATATTTGGTAGTGCCGGCATCATATCAACCTCCAAAATACAGATAACACATTGTTTATACTGAAGAGTGAACACTGATAAAACGAAACTCCTGCAAATATGGTGCAGGTACATTTTATTCACATTTCATGCCAATTACAATTTTTTAGCAGTTTTCCAGTACATTCTATGGTATGGTGTATTAGACCATAAGGGAGTACATCTTGTCCTGCGAAATAAAAGGCCTCATATGCTTATGTAGATGGAAAAATATAAAGGTTCTGGCTCTTGGAAAGCAGGGAGAAAAAACAAATGTGTCAACCAAAAAAAAAAAGAAATTACTCTGTCCTTTGGGGCAGCATTATCCTAATAAATTAATTTTTTTTAAATTAATCAAACAACCTCTTTATTCCATGAAAACTAGTCAATTACTGGTGAATTACTTTCTACGATACGGACTAGAGTTTGATTTTCTTCTGGAAACTAATATTATTATTACTAATGGTAAAGTGTCGGGTCATTCCACTGTTTATGCCAGATTATTTTGTGTATGGGGCTGAAACTTTATTTGACATACATTATCTCACAAAAGTGAGTACATTCCTCACATTTTTGTAAATATTGTATTATCTCTATTCATGGGACAAAACTGAAGATACTGTAGGAGACTTTCATACAATGTGAAGCAGTCAGTATACAAAGTGTAAATTTTGTGCGCCTTCAAAATAACTCGACACAGCCATCAATGTCTAAACTGCTGGAAACAAAAGTCAGTACACCCCTAAGTAAAAATAGACAATTGTGCACAATATTGCGCATTATTCCCCTCCACATTGTCCATGTACTACTTTAATATGTGACAAAGATTGTTGTAAATGAGCTCATCTAAATGAATCTAGTTTCGTGCATGGATCCTGTTGCAAGTCCAATGGAAAATAGAGTGGATTGAAATGATGTGATGATTCAGCACAGTAAGAAGAAGATAGTGTGTGAGCAGTCCTTGCCCAAGACAAGTGGATGTCTCAGGTCAGGACTGCTCACATGCTATCTCCTTCTTACTAGTAGTGTCATCATGGTGTTATATATTTTAAATATATTTTTCATTAAAAGATTTTTGATTTTATGAATTAATGGATTTTCTGTGCTGAATCATCACATCATTTCAATCAACTTGTTAGTATTACAAGGTGTGGATGGGAAGCAGGTGTGTTAAATTTGCTGTTATGATTCTCACACTCTCTCATACTGGTCACTGAAATATCAACATGGCTCCTCGTGGCAAAGAACTCTCTGTGGATCTGAAAAAAAGAATTGCTGCTCTACAGAAAGATGGCCTAGGCTATAAGATGATTGCCAACACCCTAAAATTGAACTGAAGCACAGTGGCAATGACCATACAGCAGTTTAACAAGACAGATTCCACTCAGAAGAGACTTTACCACTTAAAGAGGTAGAGTGCATGGTCTCAGCGTATATCCAGAGATTGTCTTTTTAAAATAGATGTATGAGTGCTGTCAGCATTGCTGCAGACGTTAAAGAAGTGGGGGTTAGCCTGTCAGTGCTCAGACCATATGCCGCAAACTGCATCAAATTGGTCTGCATGGCTGTCATCCCAACAGGAAGCCTCTTCTAAAGATGATGCACAAGAAAGGATGCAAACAGTTTACTGAAGACAAGCTTAATAAGGACATGGATTACTAGAACCACGTCCTGTAGTCTGATGAGATAAAATTATTTAGTTCAGATGGTGTCAAGTGTGTGTGGCGGCAACCAGGTGAGGAGTACAAAGACAAGTGCATCTTGCTTACAGTCAAACATAGTGGTGGGAGTGTCATGCTTTGGGGCTGCATGAGTGTTGTTACAGTTCATTGAGGGAACCATGAATCTCAACATGTACCATGACTGAGCAGAGCATGATCCCCTCCATTCGGAAACTGGGCTGCAAGACAGTATTCCAACATTATTATAAAACCCCAAACACACCTCCAAGATGACCACTGCATTGCTAAAGAAAATAAGGGTAAAGGTGTTGGACTGGATAAGCATGTCTCCAAAAATAAACCCTATTGAGCATCTGTAGGGCATCCTAAAATGGAAGGTGAAGCACAAGGTTTATAATGTCCACCAGCTCAGTGATGTTGTCATAGAGAAGTGGAATAGGATTCCAGTGGCGACCTGTGAAACTCTAGTGAACTCTAGTGAACTCCATGCCCAAGAGAGTTAAAGTAGTGCTGGAAAATAATGGTAGGCACACAAAATATTGACACTCGGGGCACAATTTGTCCAATTTCACTTAAGAGTGTAACGGTAGGTCACCGGTCGTCCACCAGATCTGCTGCCGCTGAGGGGGCCATGGAAGCCGACTGCTGCTGCTGTGTGGTGAGGAGCTACTACATTATGGCAGTCAGCTGGTTAAGCTGCTGCACCTGTTGCACGATCTGGTGGGACTGATGGGCCACGATGGTGGTGAGGTCAGTGACACTCAGCTGAGGCACCCTGGAGGGATCCATGGCCTAATCAAACTGTAACGGCAGGCTTACCATAATGGCAGGCCTGAAGTTTGGATCCACTGGACCACTGCAAGCAGTGATATAAGCCATGTAGGTCTGGTATTCGCCAGAGCCCACCGCAAAGCAGGTTGGACTTGCTGTGGCAGAACACTACCAGGTCGCTACCGAGGGGCAGCATGGTACCAAATCGTGAAGCAAGCTGGTAGTCAGGGATAGGCAGAAAGTTTAGAACAGGCGAAAAAGGTTGGTGGTCGAGGGACGAAGGCTAACAGTATGGTATATGGAATAGGCAATAAACACAACGGGACTGCTTCCTTTCAAGCCTATAGGGCACTATCGATTTGGCAGGGAAACAAGGAAGGGGCAGAACTTAAACAGGGTCGGTGCCCAGTGATAATAAATCATAGGTGCGCTGGTCCTTTAAATTTAACTGCACTGCAACTGACAGGAGCGAGGGGAGATGAGTAAGGGACAGAGTTACAAGTGTGCTTGCGGCCTGAAACTTGGGTCATGGCACCAGTCGCAGCAGAAGGAATAGGAGTGTGGGGGTGCCTGTGACCTGATATGTGAGTAACGGGGGGCACCCATTACAAGGTGTGTACTCACTTTTGTTGCCAACGACATATTTATGGCTGTGTGTTGAGTTATTTTGAGGGTACAGCAAATTTACACTGTTATACAAGCTTTACACTTACTACTTCACATTGTATCAAAGTGTCATATCTTCAGTTTTGTTCCATGAAAATATATATTTGCAAAAATGTGAGAGGTGTACTCACTTTTGTGAGTTACTGTATTTTGATGTCTCAACAAGCCCTAAAATTAATCTGTCATAGTTTAGCAACCCTGGAAACAACACAACATTGAAATAAGTTGTGTATTTGTATTCTGTTTGCCTATTGGATGATTTATGAATTCAAATTAATAGCATTCTTATTATTCCAAGCACGTGAAGCTGAGAGGCATGTTTTTTTTCTTAATAGTTTGAACGACTGAGTTTCATTATTAATTTTGATTGCAATAAGTTTTCACAGCTTGGAAACTAATCACATCCCACCGGTACCGCAGGTCATTAACGAACATCCTGAATGGCAGTGTAGTTTATGAGAGCCCCCTCCACCCATAATAGATGTGTATAAGGGTATAGAGAAGAAAAAAAACATCTTGCTAACTCTATAATGAAGCTTCCTGACTGACTGAAACACCTGTATAACAAGAACCTGTGTTGGCATTGATATTTTCCCTTGTCTTTGCAACAGATATACACAACATAATTTCTCCCTCTGGTGCAATGCAGATTTTATGATGCTTGGTGCCAACTGCCTTCTGCAAAAAAAAAAAAAAAAAAGCATGTAGAGGAAACATGAAACACAGACACTAACTATTTTTCCCTTGCTTCTAAATAGAACCTTGACAAGATAATTGCATCGGAGAATCGTGGAGACTCTGTCTTTCTTTTGTATATTATATTGGCTGTGGCCATCATTAAAAATAGAGTAATGATTCTTGCAGTATGATTCTGCTTTGCTCATTCAGCTCTTTGTGAATGCAACTTGTGCTTTTTTTAAATATAGTAGTTGCTTAAGCAAGCTAATAACTCTTTTCATACCTTTTCCATAGAGACTGCCCCATAGTGTCATCGCTAGCCACAAAATACTGTACTAAATAATAATTAATGGCTTGTTGTGAGTATAGAATAGTAGTTACACTTTGAAAAGATAGTATGGGTAAAGAGAACCTGTTCTTAAGGTCAGTGTCAGGTGTCCACATTGTAGAATACTTGTCTAATAACCGCCATGATGATGTATCACAGAAGCAACCAGAGTTTGTTTAAAGGATTGATGTTTAAAGGTAAATTATTAACTGCACATGAGAATTTAGGGCTTAGCCCACATTATCTTCGTACTACTTTGGATGTAGAGGCAGTGCCATTCCTAGGTGCGGGCGAGGTAGGCGACCGGCCGGGGTGCCGCTCACCAGAGGGAGGCGCCGCGGCTGCCTGCCTCGCCCACCCGGCGATTACGCTCTAACTCTATAGCGGCTGCACAGAGTCAGTCAACAGCTGCACACTAGCTGTGCAGCTGCTCCTACAGGGAGGAGGAAGGACAGTTCATTAGCCTCCTGCCTTCTCCCATTAGCTACAGGGGGAAATAACTACCTGGCTACAGGGGGCAACTAGCTGGCTGTAGGGTACATATTACCTCGCTACAGGGGGTAACTAGCTGGCTGCAGGGGGCATATTACCTGGCTACAGGGGGCAACTAGCTGGCTGCAGGGGGCATATTACCGGCCTACAGGTGGCATATTCCCTGGCTACAGGAGGCAACTACCTGGCTACAGGGGGCAACTACCTGGCTACAGGGGGCATATTACTTGGCTACAGGAGGCAACTACCTGGCTACAGGGGGCAACTAGCTGGCTGCAGGGGGCATATAACCTGGCTACAGGGGGCAACTAGCTGGCTGCAAAGAGCATATTACCTGGCTGCAGGGGGCATATTACCTGGCTACAGGAGACAACTACATGGCTGCAGGGGCATATTACCTGGGCTACCAGGGGGGGGGGGGGCCCCCCCAACTAGCTGGCTGCAGCGGGCATATTACCTGGCTACAGGTGGCAACTAGCTGGCTGCAGAGGGAATATTACCTGTAAAAAGGGGGCAACTAGCTGGCTGCAGGGCGCAAATTACCATGCTACAGGGGACAAATAGCTAGCTGTAGGGGGCATGTAACCTAGCTACAGGAGGCAACTACCTGGCTACAGGGGGCAACTAGCTGGATACAGGGGGCATATTACCTGGTTACAAGGGGCATATTTCCTGGTTACAGGGAGCAACTACCTGGCTACAGAGGGCATATTACATGGCTGCAGTGGGCAACCACTTTGCTACAGCGAGCCGCTACATGGCTACAGAGGGCACATAACTACCGGGCTACAAGGGGCATATAACTACCTGGCTACAGGGGGCAACTACCTGGCTACAGGGGGCAACTCTTCAGAGAACAACTATTCAGAGACATCTCCTGTAAATCCCTGGATGTAACTTTACTGTAATCGCTTATATATCTGCAGAGGCTGTGTACTGCTGGTATCCATCTCTGTATGGTCACTGTATTGAAAACCCGGTAAAATTGGCTGTAGTATAATAGCTTATATTCAGTAATGGTATGGTGTATTATTCAGTAACTATGTGGGGGTGATATGTCGATATGTCGTCATGGTGTGGCAGTATTATTCAAACAGTAGTGGTAATGATATGTGATGACATTATTTAGTCACTATGTGGTGGTTATACTGTTTGTGTTCATGGTGTGGTCGTATTATTCAGCCACTATGTGATGATGAGATCTGGTCATGGTGTAGTGGTATTATTCAGTCACTATCTGTGGTGATATGTAATGACATTATTTAGTCACTATGTGGTGGTTATATATGTTCATGGTGTGTGAGTATTATTCAGTCACTATGTGGTCATGGTGGTATTATTCAGACAGTATGTGGTGGTGACATGTGATCATGGTGTGGTGGTATTATTCAGTAACTATGTGTTGGTTATATCTAGTCATGTGGTGGCGGTATTATTTGGTTACTGTGTGGTGGTGATATGTGGTGGTATTATTTGGTCACTGTGTGGTGGTGATATGTGGTCTTGACAGGACATTAGTACTAAAAGCCATGTATTCTGATTTTTGTGTACATGTTTAATTGGTAACTGTATAACAATTATTTTTAGTAAGTTTTATAACTAGCACATATGGTGTTACAAGCAATGAGGAATACTTTTTGGCTTTAGTGATGGTGGATGCACTGTGTCGCATCGTGATTCATTATATTAAGGGGGGGGGGGGGGGAGAAATTTAGCCTAGGAATAGCCCTGTGTGGAGGTATTTATGACATGATCCTCAGTGGGATGGGAATCTCCATTTCCTCCTACACATAGTCTCCTCGTAACAATCACACTTTTTTTCTCTTGGTGTCGATATTTCTTGGTGTCTCTATTTTTGGTTTGTCTAAGCTTGCAACGCTTTCATTTCTTGTCTGGAAGAGACATGAACTTCTCTCTCTGACAACTGTGTCATCTCTAACTGCTTCCACAAACTAAGTTCTCCTCCTAATTTTTCCAGGGTCCCTCTCCTCCTGCCTTTCTTCCCAGTTCTTTAGTGCCACCTAATGTCTGCTAGGGGAATTGTCGGCTCCAGGACTACACTTGAACATCCCATGACTGAAATGTATAGCATATGGTTCACAATTCAAACCAGTAGAACCATGAGTGTGGTGGCCAGATGTTTGCCACATAACCAGTAAACCACCAACCCAACAAATATTTTGACCGGAAAGCCAGTATTAAATTTGTACCAGCACTGTTTAGTGCCAGTAACTTTCTGAGTTGTAAGTCAGGAGGAATTCCAACCTATACGTCAATGGAGAGGTAACAATCTAGCCCATGGTATAGTTATTAAGTGGGATACATTGTGCTCGTACTGCTAGCAGCCACCCAACACATAAAATATGTGTCAAGTCACTGTCCATAGTATTAGAGCTGCAGAAGATGACAGGAACACTGATTGGTTTCCAGATGGAAGCTCTAACAATGTAACTGTTCATAGGGAGAGTTTCTAAATATGGACATTCCATACATGGTAAGTTATTATATTTGGACAGTTACCATATCAGAGCTTACTTGGGAAGCCCAAAGAGCTTTTTTCTCAAGTAAACAGGAAGTTGCAGCTAAAGCAAGGCTGGAGCCTGGAGAGGTACCTTAGGTATGTAACAATAACTCCTCCACTGCTTTACACTAGGGATCTTTACATTAACCCCTTTACTGTCCTAGACGACTGGAATTGATACATTTACCCCTTTATTCCCCTACTTATATTACCCCTTCACTAGCCTAGAACACCAGGGATCCTTAAATTATTTGATTTAGTGTCTTTGACCACCAGAGAGCCTTACATTAACCCAATGTACTGCCCTAGACCACCCATTATGCAGCACTTACTCTTCTCACCAGGGTTGAAATCATTAACCTCTCACTACCCTAAACCACACGGTTTTCAGTACTAACCTTTCCACTGTTTTTCACCAGGGAGACATAAATTACCATCTCACATAAACTAACCCCAGTCCTAGACCATCCATGATCCTTCTGAACTATGTATGGACTTTTTCACTGATATATATGCTCTATTTGCTGGAGACAAAAGTTTGGTCTGCTACATGTCCATTACATAAAGCATATTCCAACATAAAATAAAACAAACATACTCTCTTTTGGAGAGTATACATCTGCTCCTTCTTTACTTTTTATTATTTCCTTAAAATATTTAAAAAACAATGAATAAACAAAAAAAATAAAAAATCAATAAATTCATTTTTAATTCTTTATTTTCGTTAGCCAATGATCAATAGTATGGGTGTAACGAAAATAAGGAAATAAAAATGAAATTATTGAAATAATATTTTTTTTTGCGTTACCCCCATATTATTGGTAATTGTATATACACATCGGTACAACTTCGGGAGTCTTATCATTTTATTTCTGGCACGTACAGTTTTATTACAGAATGCATTAGAAAACCCATAAGAGCGTCGCTCGCTCTCCGATTGGTCCAAAAAAATTGTTTACTGTATTTTGACCTATCCGCCTTTTCATTTTATTAGGTACATTCTCAAGCTTTAGGTCCTGCGCTCTTTCTGATTGGCTGGTTTCTGCCGACCAATGAGAAGAGCTTACAGAATATGAATTACGGTATGTCCCGGCAATTCTCTGTATCGCAAGTCCTGATGTAGCGCCGGTATCGGCGACAAACGCGTTGTTAGTGATTTGATTTATTTATGTTTCTAGAAGGTTTCAGCTCTTTTTCAGATAATATTTTACACCTAATAAAAATGATTTTTTTTTAATCATACCCCACGCCGCACGGCGCTGAGAGCCAAGATTTCATTGCCCCCATCTCTCCATAGACTACAATGGGAGAAGTAGCACGCACTCTGATTGGCTGGGATAGCCAAGCCTCTGCTAGCTCAACCAATCAGCTCTTTTCTGCATTTTTACTGTATTTTGAATGTCCCGCCTTTGATTTTGATTGGTCAATATTTCTCCATAGGTTATAATGGGTCACTGTCGCTCCTATTCTGATTGGTTGGTTTCTGCCAACCAATGAGAAGAGCTTACAGAATTTGAATTACTGTATTTCCCGGCAATTCTCTATATCCCAATTCCTGATGTAGCGCCGGTGACGGCGACAAACGCATTGTTAGTGATTTGATTGATTTATGTTTATAGAAGGTTTCAGCTGTTTCTCAGATAATATTTTACACCTAATAAAAATGATTTTTTTAATCATACTCTATGCCGCACGGCGCTGAGAGCCGAGATTTCATTGCCCCCATCTCTCCATAGACTACAATAGGACAAGTAGCTCGCGCTCTGATTGGCCGGGATAGCCAAGCCCCCACTAGCTCAGCCAATCAGCTTTTTTCTGCATTTTTACTGTATTTTGAACTGTCCCGCCTTTGAATTTGATTGGTCAATATTTCTCCATAGGTTATAATGGGTCCCTGTCGCTCCTATTCTGATTGGCCAGGATATTATTGATCATTTTATATACACATCGGTACAACTTCGGGAGTCTTATCATTTTATTTCGGGCACGTACAGTTTTATCACATATTGCATTAGAAAACCCATAAGAGCGTCGCTTGCTCTCCCATTGGTCCAAATAACCGCGCCTCTTTTAACTTAGCCAATCACATACAGAGCTTGCTCTGCATTTCTTTTCCCCATAGAACTCTATGAGAAGGTAGCTCAGCCGCTGATTGGCTAAGCAGGAAGAGCCCCTCTTCCCACCAACCAATCACAGTACTAGAATATTTCCCATAGACAGTAATAACTTTTAGGGCGCCTTTCTATCGCACCCTTCTTTCTCCATTCAAAATAGATGCACTACATATGATTGATGGATTCATATCTGCCGCCTGGGCTCAACCAATCAGCTCTTTTCTGCATTTTTACTGTATTTTGAACTTTCCGCCTATTCATTTGATTGGTCCATACTTCTCCATAGCTTATAATGGTTCCCTGTCACTCCTAATCTGATTGGCTGGTATAAGCCGACAAATGATAAGCGCTTAAAGAATTATAATTACTGTATTTCCCGGCAATTCTCTATATCCCAATTCCTTATGTAGCACCGGTGACGGCGACAAACGCATTGTTAGTGATTTGATTGATTTATGTTTATAGAAGGTTTCAGCTCTTTTTCAGATAATGTTTTACACCTAATAAAAATGATTTTTTTTTTTCATACTCCATGCCGCACGGCGCTGAAAGCCGAGATTTCATTGCCTCCATCTCTCCATAGACTACAATGGGACAAGTAGCTTGCACTCTGATTGGCCGGGATAGCCAAGTCCCCGCTAGCTCAACCAATCAGCTCTTTTCTGCATTTTTACTGTATTTTGAACTGTCCCTTGAACTTTGATTTTGATTGGTCAATATTTCTCCATAGGTTATAATGGATCACTGTCGCTCCTATTCTGATTGGTTGGTTTCCGCCGACTAATGAGAAGAGCTTACAGAATTTGAATTACTGTATTTCCCGGCAATTCTCTATATCCCAATTCCTTATGTAGCGCCGGTGACGGCGACAAACGCATTGTTAGTGATTTTATTATTGTATGTTTATAGAAGGTTTCAGCTCTTTTTCAGATAATATTTTACACCTAATAAAAATGATTTTTTTAATCATACTCCATGCCGCCCGGCGCTGAGAGTTGAGATTTCATTGCCCCGATCTGTCCATTTGAGCTGAAAATGTTTAATTTTTAGAAGTAATCCTGGAAAAAAAAAAATGTGTTACGCAATTTCTTCCAAGTTTGGCCATACCCTACATGTGGGTGTAAACTGCTGTTTGGGTGCGTGGCAGGGTGTACAATGAAGGGAGCGCTATTTGGCTTTTGGAACGCAGATTTTGGTGGGGCCATGTCGCATTTGCAAAGTCCCCCAAGTACTAAAACAAGTGAAACCTTCCGGAAGTTGCCCCACTTTGGATTCAACACTCCTCAGGTATTGGGCCATGTAAGTGGGGGGAAAAAAATGGAGTTCCGCCATTGTTTTTTGGGTTCCTTTTTACAGAATTCGATAACTGTACTATGTGGTTTAGTACAATTGCAACAATATACATTTTATATCATATTGATATATAGTTTTTTATTTTATTACTTTTACACAATAGAAATGAGTTTATAAAAAAAATGCGTTTTTATGTTGTCCTATTCAGATAGCCATAACTTTTTTATTTTTCTGTATACGGAGCTGATTATGGGCTAGTTTCTTGCAAGATAAGTTGATGATTTATTTATTGGTACTATTATGAGGGGCATATGATGCTTTGATCACTTTTTACTAAGGTTTTTGTGAGGCATTTTGAACAAAATACAGCAATCTTGGTAGTGTTTTTTATTTTTTACAACAGTCACCATGTGGTATAAATGACATGTTATTTTTCCTCAGCAGGTTGATACGATTACAGCGATACCAAATTTGTATATTTTGTTTAATATTTTACTGCTTTTACACAATAAAACACTTTTATTCATAAAGAAAACACATTTTTGTATTTCTTATTTTTCCGTTTACGGAGCTGTGTAGGGACTTTTTTTGCAGGATGAGTTGATGTTTTTATTGTATAATTTTTTGTGGGGATAAGGCTTTATGATCACTTTTTAATCCGTTTTTTGGAAGGCAGGGTGAAGAAAATACTGCAATCCTAGTAGTGTTTTTTATTTTTATTTTTAATAGCGCTCACAGTGCAATATATGTGGCAAGTTATTTTTACTCTGTGGGTTGAGATGATTACGGCGATACCCAATTTATATAGTTTTTTTATGCGCAAGCACAACTTTTTTTTAAAAGTGTTTTTATTGTGTAAAAAAATTATTTATGCATCACTGTTTTCTGATAGCCATAACTTTTTAATTTTTCCATATATAGAGCTGTGTAAGGACTTTTTTTTGCGGGATGAACTGTCGTTTTAATTGACACCACATTGGTGTTGATATGAGTTTTTGATGACTTTTTATTCCATTTTATGTGCTGCGGGATGAACAAAAATCGCAATTCTGTGACTTTTTTGGGAGTTTTTTACGGCGTTCGCTGTACGGGTTAATTAACATGACATATTTGTAGGGTGGATCATTACACATGCGGCGATTCCAAATATGGATATTTTATTTATTTTTAATCTTTTTTGAGGCGATTGGCGTTTGTAAAAGGGAAAAGGGCGGTGTACGTGGTTTTATTTTATTTTTCACGTTTGTGTTTTACTTTTTTACACTTTTTTTAAAACTTTTTTTTACACTTTTTACACTTTTCCCCAGAGAGGAATTGTATGAACGATCGTCAAATCGGTGATCATCATCTATCCATCCATGCAGACCCCCTCCTCACTGGTGCGGGGTTCTAGGTGAGCATGGGAGGTGCGGTTGACAGAGTGATAGCTGCCATGACCAGAGTAATAGCCTCCACCTAAGGGCTACCTCTGCTTCCAGCCCTCTCCTTTGCTCCCTCTGCCGCTCCGGTGCACCACAAAATGGCATCACGAACAGGATGAGCTTTAAGTGTGACCAGCAGCCAAGATGTGCCTTAACATCCTAGCCATCCTGAAGGTTTTGAAGAAAATCCATCCTTCCAGCTTTATTTGTGTATCTATGGACTGTGAGTACTAAGAAGAATTGTGTTTGTGCCAACTCAGTGAATTGTAAGCCATACAACGAAGCAAGCAGCAAAAATGCACGAACACTGGAACTGCCATCTTGTTGTCTTCTTGGAATTTGAGTGACCCCGAGAACAGTTTGCTGAGTCATTTCCCACCCAAGCAGAGCAGCGCCAAAAGGGAGAGGAGTGGTGTCGAAATAGTGAGGGAGGGGTCGCTATGTCTAGTAACCACCCCCAGTTCCGCTACGCTGTTTGCAAGGAGTGAGTTGCAGCAGCAGCAAGTTTCCTGAGAGTGAGATCAAGAGCAGTTATGGCATTGCAATTGACCATTGACCCAGCCCAGAACCCCAGTGGAGCTTTGGGGATGAACCCCATATTTTGGAAGAAGTTGCCCTGCAACTGGCAGCTATGCAAGTGGAGGATGCCATGGTTCCTGAAGAAGAACCTAACCCAGCCCGAGCACTACCTAAAGGGATTGCTGGCCATGCGGAGGCCGAATCGGAACCAGAGCCTATACCTACAAATACGATGGGTGAGCGACACCAAGAGCCACCAGCCAGAACATTGGTTGCCCAGCCAGTCCAGCCACAGTCTGCTGTGCAGCCAGAGATCCAGATGGGCCAGAATCCTCGAGATGCAACAGGCATGCCAGCGGTACCTATTACTGTGCCCCGCCCGATCCTTGTGAGCCAACTCTCGTTTCCCCCGGAGAATGTCGCTAAAGTAACCTGGAGCCGGGAGGAATTCCTCAAAGCTGAGAGGGATGCTGCAGACTTTGTGAATGGTCTGAATGCCTCTGTTACCGAAGTGCCAAACCAATGGTGTAGTCCAGTGGTTTCAAATAAACACTGGCTACGGATTCATTAAAGAAGACGGGATGGGCCATGACATCTTCATTAATCATCGGTCTGTCAAGTGCCGACCTGCCAAGAAGATAGCACAACTTGTTTCCTAGGCAGAATGTCCGCTATACGAAGTACATGTCCTCGTGAGGATATTGGGCCGCAGCTGTGCATCAAATTGACCTGCCTGTTCGTCTAGAGAATCATGAACCAGCCCTTGCGGGAGGAAGATCTCATCTCTTTCTATCAAGAGCTGGAGGAGGTGGTTAACCATCCTACAAAGCCAAGTGCAGTGGTCATTGCGTCACTGGGAGAGAGTGGACATATTTGCTAAGGCCAACTGTCCAGAGAGCAGGGGAGCAGTTGGAGGAGAAGTGCTGCCGGAGGTCGTACAGTTACCCACTGTCCCTTAGATCACCATCAATAGCCCTCTCACATGTATTGTGGCTGCCCGGTACACATTCTCTAGCCTGTTCATGCCTGACACCCTTCTCACCACTCCGGTGACACCACAAGTTGCCCCCCTTTGGTCCCACTGCCATTCACACTCAAATACCTTCCGTTATAAGAGTGGGATATCGTGCTTATAGCCCATGTGGCAAGCACGATCTTATTACACCTGAAATCCACTATATGCCCCAGAACCTTCTATACCGTGTGCCGAGAGGCATATCATTACAGCAGGCGATACGCCAAGGTATATTCCCGTTGCCCCAGATGCCCCTTTATCCCACCAAGGTTTATGCATCTGAGGAAAAGCCACCAGATTACCCATCTGATGGACCTGTTCTTCCGCCACCCAAGTAAAGATCTTCTTGATTTTAGGCTCACAACCCATAATTTTAATGTTTAATGTTAATTTGCTTCTATATCTGTATTGTATTGTAATTTGAATATGTCCGCGATCGCTCGGCTGAGTGTTGCTTGTATTGTCAGTCTTGTCTGAGTGCTTTCGGATGAAGTTACTCTTTCCATCAACGGTTTATTTGCTAGGAGTTATATGCGCCTATCACAGCATGTAAGCATAAGAAAATTGTTAGTGTTATGCTGCGTGTGTTCTGGTTGGAATCACTCCCCTAACTTCTTCTGTTTATGATGAGAGTTATATGCGGGTCTGACATTGACGTAGTTCATATTAGAGAAATATGCAAAAGTGTGTTTTCCTATGCAAATGTTTTATAATATTTTAAGAGGTATTTCAAAGAAGTCGCCATGAAGTTTGGACTTCTAAATAAAAGGGGCAGAACAAGTTTTAAAAATGTTTTATAGTGTATACGTACTGTTTGTAGGATTTATCAGGGAGAATTTAAGCAGACAATGTATGTTTTAGTGTAAGTTAGTGCTGCTAGAAGAAAATTTGGAATGCTAAACAGGTGTAATGTGTTTGCTTTTCTTTGGTGTTGCTATCCCCATCAGAGATGGAGTATTGTGAGAGTTGTATTGCGCTTACTTTGGTGCGAGGTTTGGAGTTCCATAGAACAAGTATGTACATGTTCACGCATGCGCTATGATTAGTGATGCGCCCTCTAGTTTTGGATAAGTTTTAGTGTATAGTAAGTGTTTGTTTAGGTAAAATACTGCGCTACCCATCATTGTTGTGTCTGATGGTAGTTGTCCACACTTGTCGTGGTATGTCATGTCTTAAGTGTGTGCTTCTTCAAAGCTGTAAGGCCATGCTAAGTTGTTTGTCTACTTTGTGGGCTTGAGGTGTGACTTGTGCATGAACCCCGCAGTGTATATGTTTCACAGTTATTCTGTTGGGTTAAGGCATCCCCAGCAATGGACTGTATGATTATTGATGCTTGCTGTTTCTCTATTAACATGTCAGTCTTGTATGTGTTTAAGAACGGAAAATAGAGTGTTAAGTAATACGTTTTTACAGGGAAGTCTATATTTCTATGTGATTTGCATCCATCTAATAAGGGAGTGTGCTGTCTCCATTGCTGTAGTTTTTTGGCATTGGGCTACAGTGGTGTTGAGAAATGCACATAGCTAAGCAAAATTACTGGAAGGGATTTCTTAACAGAGTTTTACAAGTAAGAATTATACTAGTATAATTAGAGATGGGCAAATTCGATTCGGTCACTTCGCCGAATTTCCCGACAAAATTAAATTCGGACCGAATTACTTTGGGACGAATCACGTTAAAAAATAGCTATTTCCAGGCTGCACAGAGCCTGCAGGGTGCTGTAGAACGTTGTGCCATGCTTAAATATGCAGAGGGAGCTTGGTTTGGTCTTCATACAATGTTATGTTTTAGTATGACATGCACATGACTGCCGCCGCTCTTAGAATCGCTTCACTATAAAATTCCCTGGGCACTTAAGAGGGCAAATCTGACCAAAAATCTCAAGCGGAAATGTAGCCTGATAAAGTCATGCCAGCGAAAGCTGGAAAAAAACAAACTGAGAGCTCAGATGGCAACATTAGTGACAGAGTGTGGAGGTGACGGCAGCAGCCACAGCAGCATGAGGTCATACAGTGGCACAACGACATTCTGGAGGTTGCAAAAACTGCAGTAGGCCATAGAGTGGCACAATGACAGATTGTGGAGGTGACAGCGGCAGCCATAGCAGCATGAGGTCAGACAGTGGCACAATGACATTCTGGAGGTGGCAAAAACAGGAGTAGGCCACAGAGTGGCACAATGACACAGTGTGGAGGTCACAGCAGCAGCAGCATGAGGTCAGACAGTGGCACAATGATATTCTGGAGGTGGCAAAACAGTAGTAGGCCACAGAGTGGCACAATGACACAGTGTGGGGTTGGCAGTACACATAGTCAGCGTGGCACATGCATCTGGAGGTGGAAAAACAGGAGTGGCTCAAGAGTGGCACAATGAAAGTGTGGAGGTCACAACCAGCAGTCTAGGTCGGAGTGGCACAATGAAAGATCGTGGAGGTGACGGCAGCAGCAGCATGAGGTCAGAGAGTGGCGGCATCAGAATAGTGACTGAGGCAGGTAGTTTGAACCCAGACTCATTTCTCACAGTTTGGGTGAGGCGTCATGGCTGATGTAGTCTGACGCCTAAGGCATTGGTGTGTGGAAATCCTGGCCGATCCACGCCTGATTCATCTTGACAAAGGTCAGTCGTTCCACATTTCCCATGGATAAGCGGGTTCTCCTTGGAGTAACGATGGCCCCCGCTGCACTGAACAGCCACTCTGATGCCACACTACTGGCCGGGCAGGACAGCTTCTCCACTGCAAACTCGGCAAGTTGCGGCCACACATCCAGTTTGGCTGCCCAGTAGTCCAGCGGATCTTCTAACTGGGGTGACAGAGTGCTTTCCAAGTAGGCCACCACCTGTTGGTTCAGGTTCTGCTCCAGGTCCTGCTGCTGCTGATGGCGACTGCCCTCCTCACTAGGCGGGTGAAGGAAGCTGCTCGTCAGTGACTCCAGACTTAGGTTTCTGCTGATGGAGCTGGTACTGCTCCTACCCCCACACCTTCCCCCAGCAGCCGCGGCAGTAGTACGTGAGCGCTGAAGAACCCTCCGGTCAGACCTGTCAGAGGAGGGACGATGCCGCACATAGGCAGCGGCCAACTGACTACGGAGGATTTCCCTATAGTATTTGAGTTTGTCCTCCCTCTCAGCAGCTGGGAAAAAGGCTCCCATTTTGGACCGGTAGCGAGGGTCCAATAGGGTGGAGAGCCAGAAGTCATCCCTCTGCCGGATGGTGACTATTCGGCTGTCACTATCCAGGCAAATCAGCATGCTGCGGGCCATCTGCACAAGTGACTCCGAGGGGCTCCCTGCCTCCATCTTCACTGTATACTGCCACGGTGCTTGCGGGTCATCTGCCTCGTCTTCCTCATCTCCATCTACCTCCTCCAGCTGCTCCTCCTCTTGTCACCTGGGTAGAAAATCCACTATTTCACCAGACAATGCTTCTGCTCCAATGTCCTCCTCCTCTCCATTTCAGTCCTCACCGGACTCCTGTGGCCGCGAGATGTAGTCGCCACGTCTCCAGTCCCCTGCCCAGACAGATTTTTCAGCATCTGTTCCAGGACATGAAGCAGTGGAATGACGTTATTCATCCCGTAGTCCTGGCGACTGACATATAACGTCGCCTCCTCGAATGGCCTCAACAAACGGCAGGTGTCACGCATGAGCTACCACTGGCTGACATCAAAGTTACACAGGGGAGTATTCCTGTCCACATGGATCATCAAAAAAATCGTTAATGGCCTTTCTCTGTTCATACAGTCGGTCCAACATGTGCAGACTGGAATTCCAACGGGTGGAAACATCGCATATCAGAGTGTGTTGGGGGAGGCCGTTCTGCCGCTGTCCCTTTAAACTTACATGGACGAGCGTGCACGCGCTAGGGGCGCGCACGCGCATTCCGGCCGGCAGGAGACGAGGACCGAACAGGAGCGAGGTCAGGTGAGTGGATGGGACGGGTGCGACCACGGCCATCAGTGCGGCCCGCAGCGCCACTCGTCCCCGCTGGGGACCTCCATGAGGGACACGGGCACGACCGCGGTCTGTGGACCGGATCGCGGTGCGGCCCGTTACAGTACCCCCCTCCCTTAGACCTCCCCTCCTTTTTAGGCTGCAGAAATCTGAGGATGAGATCACGATTCAGGATGTTAGATTCTGGCTCCCAGGATCTCTCCTCGGGTCCGAAGCCCCTCCAATCCACAAGGAAGAAACGCTTCCCTCTGACCGTCTTCATAGCCAAGATGTCCTTTACTTCGAAGATGTCAGCGGATTCGGCTACTGGGGAAGGTGTTATATTCCTCTGAGAGAACCGGTTCAGGACCAGCGGCTTAAGCAGGAAGACATGGAATGAGTTTTGGATCTGGAGAGATGGAGGCAAACAGAGCTTGTACGTCACCGGGTTCAACTGCCGAAGAACCTTGAAGGGTCCGAGGATGCGAAGGCCCAATTTAAGACTGGGAACCTTCAGGTGCACATACCTCAAGGAGAGCCAAACTTTGTCCCCTGGGAGGAACATCAGGGCAGGTCTTCTCCTTTTGTCAGCCTGAGTCTTCATACGGGCAGAGGCCCGAAGTAGGGAACGTCGCGTCTCTTGCCAGATGGCCTTGATATCCCGAACTTGGTCACTGACAGCTGGCACATCTGAATCAGTGGGCAGGGAAAGGGGGGGGGTGGGGGGGTGGCGGCCATAGACTACAAAGAATGGGGAGACGCCGGCTGCATGGGGAGTCACGATGGTTATAGGAAAATTCGGCCCAAGGAGCGCTCGCCAGTTATCCTGCGTCCAGATACAAAATGACGAGAAAACCGGTCTGTAACCACCCAGTGACCGAAATTCCCCAGGGGAACGGAAAGGTCTGTGATGAAAATCCATGGCTATGTAGGGTCCAAGGGATTTCTGGCACAGGCAGTGGATGCAAGAGACCTGTGGGCCTTTGGCGTGGGACCTTGTTCCGAGCACAAGTGACACAGGCGAGGGTGAAGTCCTTGACATCTTGTGCCAGAGTCGGCCACCAGTAGTGACGTGAGATCAAAGGTAGGACTTCCGGCTCCGGGTATGGCCGCCAAGAGGGAGCTATGCCCCCACTCCAGAATCTTTTTCCTGAGGGCCGACGGCACGTAAGTCTTGCCAGTAGAAACGTTCTGGAGATCTGCGGGAGCCACGCAAACCAACCGTTCGAGAGAAATTATGTGCTGTGACCCGGGTTCTTCACCGGCCACGTCCGAGGCACGGGAGAGGGCGTCTGCCTTGACGTTTTTCTCAGCAGGTCGGAAATGTATGCGAAAGTCAAAACGTGAGAAAAAAAGGGGACCACCGGGTTGGCGAGGGTTTTAAACTTTTGGGGCCCGTCTGAAGATAAAGTAAATTCTTGTGGTCCGTAAAGATTGTCGATTGGATGGACGAGCCCTCCAGCAGATGTCGCCACTCCGGGTAGTTCCGCGGGCCCAATGGCATAGTTCGCTCTGCCGGCGAAAAAGGTCTTTGAGAAGAACCCACAATGTGAGAATCTTGCCTTTGAGGTTTCTTCTGTGTGAGGACCGCCCCTGCCCACAGAGGAGGCATCCACCTCCATGGAGAATGCTTCTCGGGATCAGGCGGACCAAGACAGGTGCAGTGGGGAAGGAGTCTTTAGATAATAAACACCTTCTCAGCCCCCCGAGGCCAACATCTCGGGTTCGCATTCTTCTAGTGGGGGCCACGATAGGAGCCCCAAGGTGGAGAAGTGGGGAATAAATTGTCGGTAATAATTTGCGAACCCCAGCAAGCGCTGTATTGCCGGAAAAAACCGACGGGACGGGGCCATTGAAGCCCCGCAGAGAGTTTTGCTGGGTCCTTTCTTTAGGCCCTTAGCCGAGACTATGTACCTGAGGAAAGGTAGGCTGGTCTGATGGAATAAATATTTCTCCAGCTTGGCATACAGTCGGTTGCTGCGCAGACGTCGCAGAATCTGGCGGACTTGTGTCCGATGAGTCTGAAGATCAGGAGAGAAAATCAGGATGTCATCTGGGTTTTACACTATGACGCAGGTGTACAGAGACCCCGGGGAAGACATCGTTGACGAAATTTTGGAACACCGCGGGAGCGTTTCCCAGAGCCCAAAGGGCATCACGAGTTTACTCGAAAATGTCCATCTGGGTATTAAAGCCGTCTTCCACTCATCCCCCCCGAATTCTGATGCGATTATAGGCTCCTCGCAGATCCAATTTGGAGAACACTTAGCCCCTTGAGGCGGTCAAAAAGTTCAGAGATCAGTGGGAGAGGGTAGCGGTTTTTCACGGTGATTTTATTTAGTCCCCTGTAGTCGATACACAGGCGGAGGGAACCATCCTTCTTCTGCACGCAGAAAAACCCGGCTCCGGCTGGGGAAGAGGACTTACGGATAAATCCTTTCTACAAGTTCTCCTTTATGTAGGCCGACATGGCAGGAGTCTCCGGCACGGACAGCGGATAGACCCTTCCACGGGGAGGACTGGTTCCTGGGAGGAGGTCAATAGGGCAGTTGTAGGGCCGATGTGGCGGCAGCGTATCGGCCTCTTTCTTGGAGAATATGTCCCCAAAGTCCTGGTACTCTGCCGGCAGGCCTGGCAAAGGCTTAACAAGCAGGTGCGTAGAAGTGGTAGGCACCGGACGTGGTACCTCCAAGCAAAGGTTCTGGCATTCCGCTCCCCAACGCAGGACCTCGCCTGTCTTCCAATCGAGCGTAGAGGCGTGACGTTGCAGCCAGGAAAGCCCCAAGAGGATCGCCGAGGAAGTACGGGACAGAACGTGGAAACTGATTTTTCTCCTTATGTAGAGCCCCACCGGAGGTCACTGGCCAGGTTTTATACTGGATGGGATAATGAGGAGCTCCCCCCTGACGAAGAATAAGCAGAGGTCTCTCCAGACGGACTACAGGTACGCGGTATCGGGTTACCAAGGAGGCAAGGAGGAAGTTCCCGGCAGACCCCGAGTCCAGGAAGGCAGAACTCCGGAACGAAAGATCAGATGTCACCTCCACTGGCATCATCAAACGTGGAGAGGAGGAAACTGCACCTAGGGCCGCCTCTCCTACGGCACCTAGGTGTGAGCGTGTCCCGGACGCTGGGGACGTAGAGGGCAGCTTCTGCGGAAGTGGTCAGGGCTGGCTCAGTAGAGACATAGATTTCCTGCTTGACGGCGGTTCAACTCCTGCTCCGATAAATGTGCCCGGTCCACTTGCACGGGTTCCACCCTCTTTGAGGCTTTGGGGAGGGTGGCAATGGGAATGCTGGAAACCGCAGCAAATGAAACCGCCGACGGGGGCGTGCAAGGAGTTTTCTCTCTTGGCGGAGCTCCTCCTGCCTCTCAGCGAACCTTATATCGATGCGGGTGGCTAGGCGAATTAATTCGCTCAGGGAGGATGGGAGGTGTCTTGCTGCCAAAGCGTATTTTACCCTGCTGGACAGACCCTTTTTGAAAGTGGCGCAGAGGGCGGCATCATTCCAAGTGAATTGTACCGCATAGTCTCCTACAGAGGAGTCGCCCTGACGAAAGCTCAAGAGGGCGGTCTCAGCAGAGGATGCATGCGCTGGCTCTCGAAGACGGTGCGAAATTCCTGGAGGGAAGGTCTGTAGATCCACAGTCACAGGGTCGTTCCTGTCCCAGAGAGGAGTTGCCCAAGCCAGGGCCTTCCCGGATAGTATACTCACTACGATGGCCACCTTAGACCTCTCCGAGGGAAACTGAGTTCCACGTGCATAGAGCACTGGGTAATAAAACTCCGGCAGAGCTTGGGATCCCCAGCAAAGCTGGAGGGTAATGGGAGCCGAAGCTTGGGTCCCACGGTGGCCAATGGAACAGCTGATGTAGATGGAGCCACAGACGGAGGCGGAGACTGTTGCTGAGATGCAAGGAGCTGACGCATCATGGCGGAGAGCTGGCCCAACTGCTGTGCATGTTTTGCGATTTGCTTCGATTGCTGGGCAAAAATCGTCGTAAGATCCACGATGCTAGGCAGAGGCACCTTGGCGGGATCCATGGCTGGATCTTGCTGTAACGGACTTGGTAGTGGATCCGATGGACCACCGCAAGCGATGGTGTAAGCCACGCCAGGGAGCGGCATCTAAGTAGGTCCCGGTTTTCACCAGAGCCCGCCGCAAAGCTCGATGGACTTGCTGCGGCAGGAGTCTAACAGGTCGCTACCCCTGACATGACTTGCTTGCGATGGTGGCCAAGGGTGAGCGTGGTACAGAATTGTGAGACGTAGGCATAGTCGGGGACAGACGGCAAGGTCGGGGCAGACGGCAAAGGTTCAGAGTCGATTAATGTAGGCAGAGGTCAGAATACACAGTAAAACAGTAGATGCACAGGAACGCTTTCTCTAGGGCACGGAGGCAACAAAGATCCAGCAGGGAAGTTTATGTGGGAACCCAAAATATTTTAGAGACAGCGCCCGGCAATTAACCAATTACCGGCGCACTGTCCCTTTAAATTTACATGGACGAGCACGCGCGTGCTAGGGGACGCGCACATGCATTCCGGCCGGCAGGGAACGAGGACCAAACCAGCGCGAGGTCAGGTGAGTGGATGGGACAGGTGCGACCACGGCCAGCAGCGCGGCCCGCGGCGTCACCCGTCCCGGCCGAGGACCCACCATGAGGGACACGGGCGCAACCGTGGTCCATGGACCGGATCGCGGCCCGTTACAAATGTTACTCCCATTGTTCGTCACCATGGTTCCGATTTGCAGTTGACACGGAGAAAGCCACACATCGATTTCTTGCTGCATGACGCGGGGCGATCTCCCCTGTGTGACTTCGTTCGCGAGGCAAGACAGGTGTAGAACTGCGTGACACCGCTGTGCCCTTTCACATGTGGTATGTTGGAGCTGTACTTGTTGAGGCTGAGATGATGGTTGGTGGGGAGGAGGAGGAGGCGGACATTGGCGCAGGAGCCGCAGTTTGACAACTGGGAGGAGAAAGCAGCGTTCTCCTGTCCAAATTGTTGGTGTGCCTGGGCAGGAAAACACATTTACCCAGTGGGCTGTAAAAAGGAATGTACTGGCCCTGACCGTAGTTACAGCTCCAGACGTCCGCGCTGCCGTGCACCTTGGAACAAACCGATAAGCTCAAGGACTGGCCCAGCTTCTGTTCTACATATTTATGAAGTGCTGGTACTGCCTTTTTGGAAAAGAAATTGGGCAAATTGATTCTAACGAAGTGGAATTCGTTTAGAATTTCAGGAAAACTTCGGTTCTGAACGAAGTCGAAGTTTGGGGTACTTGGGGTGAACAAAGGGGGTGTGCTTTTGATTTTTTTTAAAAATGGCTGCGAACTTTTGGTGTTAAGGGGGCAAAGATTGGGAGGAAAAAAGGGCATGCCTAAATGAAAAAGGAGAGTTTGAAACCCAAATCAGAGACCGGCGGGATTCTGTGATGTCACCACATATAACCCCCGGGCGCGCCTTGGGGCTCATACCGTTCCCCCTGAACGATTAGGGAAGGTGCTGAGCGGCTGCTTATTATAGAGATAAAAAGATTCATTTTTATACAGCGGTTTTTGGGGGTGTCAAGTTGTTCAGAGACTGCTTCTTTCGTTCTAATTTGATTTTTGGGGGTATTGGAATGAAGTCCAGTGTGCGTCCAATGCAGTGTTATACATTTAAGCTATCTGCTCACACACATTGAATATCCATGGGTGATCTAAGCCTGTTCCCGTTGTTTCATTTTTAAAAAAACGCGTTTTTCAATACAAATCCACTTCATTTTTGGTTTTCTCAATTCTTTGCGCAATTTACATCCGGGGTTAATTAAGCTTTTTCTGCTGCTGTGGTGTTTAAAAAAAAACTTTATTTTAGCCAAAAAAAAACATTTTTCCTGTAGATTAATTTTACAGCGAAGGTTAATTTTTTCCCAAAATTTTACTCTGTTGTGTTTGGTTAAAAAAACAAGCCATTGTAACACGCTAAAAAAAGGGCCCCCGTAGTTTTTTTGTCATGTCAAGGGGGGTGCGTGAGCCCCTAATGGAACCCAGCCCACTGTCCCTGTACTTGTGCTGCCCTGGTGGCGACGGCAACTGGGTGACGGTCCCTCGTGCTAAAGTGCTGGGGCCCTGAGAAGCAAGGTGTCAAAACAGTCCAGGGCAAAAACAAATGGAACGCCCCAAAATCACAAATCAGAACGAGGAAAAACGTAAAAAAGCGAGGTCAAAAGCAAAAGGAAGCAAAACACCAAATCAGAGACAAGCCGGATCAGGGAACAAACGAGGTCAGGTTTCTGGTAGCAAAAAACAACAAAACAAAAACAAGAAAAAACAAGGGAGCCAGGAATTATCCGGCGCAGCATGCTTTCAGGGAGTTTTTTTAAAAGGGATTCCCGGATACGCCCCCGAGTGATTGGGGAAAACCCGGGGG